>JAZGTI010006065.1:0-24115 GCA_036877585.1 Botia kubotai | reverse complement strand
AAGTAATAAAACAGCTTTAATTTAAGATAAAAAGGATTCCATTAAACATATCTGAGCTTTCATTCGATTTCTCTAAAGTTTCATTTTAAACTGTGGAACACGAGGCACCAAACGAAACTAATTAATTCCCTGAATTAAAACAAAGTGCCCAAAATCATAAGATTCTGGTCTCATTCCCCTGACAAACCCTCTCTTTTAATTGCATATATTGTTATGATACTGTATGTACATTAATGATTAAAGTTGCCCCGGTAACAGTCAACCTCACTTTTTGGAGGTTTTCAAACTGACTGCACCAGGAAATTGATTTTCAACTTAAATTAAACCACGCAACTGAACATTATCTTTGGTTAAGAAATAAACAAAAAGGAGACAGTCTGTGTTTTTAAGATGAACACTGAATAAACACAAGTGAGCTGTGACACTGCAGAGATGTAACTACAGCAGTTGACCACAAGGTGTCCACAGCAAAAACACAAATGTTGCAGTACTTATCAGAAAACCATCATGCAGCACTTGCATCAAAATGAATATATAAATGTATATATAATAAATCAACCACCGATACACTGGTATCATTTCAAACAGTTATACTGTCATACATGTTGACCTCGTGTGCTGTGACAAACTATCATTGGCCATTAACTTTACTGTATATTACAACAATAACAGTACACTGTGATGCAGAAATACATCACAAATAAACCTCTTCTGGCTAAACTGTACTAATCTCCTGGTACAGTAGAAGAGGTTGCAAACATGTCTACGCAGGAATTTGAAAAGGAAAATAGTCACACGATAAAAAGATGTTTTATACGTCCACTGGCACTGCGTGGCTTTAAATGAAACACAATCTTCATCACTTCTTCATTCAGTCATTTCTCCGCACTCATTTAAAATCTTTCCTATTAAAGCATTTGACAGGGTTGTTGAGACGACACCCACCCGTTCAAAAGCACTGACAAACAAACCCTCTGCCTTTAAACATCATTCACCTTAGAAACACCTTAGACCAGCGAGATACTTTCATTTGCTCCAAGACGACTGCAAGGAAATGCCCTCGGCATACTTTCCAAAACTCTCCGCACTCAACACCCTGAAATCTGTTGTTTCTATCCCAGCACATATGAAGACTGAAGCACAACCTCACCATCATTTTACTCTGTGTCATCTCTTCAGCTTCAGCTACATTCTCTTCTCTGTCTCTACATCAATCCTCTCCATCATAAACATACATTTGCTCTTAATAAACCGTCATTTCCCGCTGCTTCATCATCTGAAGTGTCGTCATCTTCCTCATGTTCTGTCAACAGCACTTCAACGTTCAACACTTTCTGTGGCAGGGCACACTGTGAGTCATTTGGTATTTAATAAAATGTAAAAATAAAAATTGTCCCCTGTTCTCTGAACGTCTGGTCAACAAGCATATTTGAAATAAAATAAGACTTTCGGTAAAATATAAAAATAAAAGTTCACCCATATAAATTAAAATAAACAGAAATATTTACAACCCACAGCATCCAGCAATTAAATAAAAACAGCTTTTTACGTTTCGCTCACAAACTTGAGGGGTAAAAGAACAGAAAAAATGACACAACTGCAGAAACTGAACGTGTGAGAGATCAGAAGGGTGAAGGAAGGAAGGGTACATGAAGGAGGGGTAAATCTGGCACTGAGGTGCATTCTGGGAGATGTGTAGTGTTTGGAGTCCAGTGTTGTTTCACACACGGTGTCTGTTTGCACAGTGACACCTAACTGAGTTCATTACACACAGTGACCACTAGAGGCAGCAGTGCAACAGTTCAATCTCTCTCTCTGATGTGTGTGTTAACCAGGGCCGCCCGCTCCTCTGATAGCGTCCTGTAGTTTCTCTTTGTAGCTGTTGTAGCGTTTGGTTATCAAACCGAGCTGGTCCTGTTCCTCTTTATTCAGGAAATTGAGGAAGTTTTGTAGCTCGGGGACGGAGAAGGCGTCCCACTAAAGAGAGAGAGAGAGAGGGAGAGAGAGAGAGAGGGTTGTGTTGGATTCACTGATATGGATCATAATTACTCTGTTTATTGATTGAGTGTTCACATTAAGACTTAAACTGAACGTTCAGACTTACCATGACCTCACCAGTCTGCTGCTCCTTCAGCACAAAGCTGAGGGCGTCTGGACTCGGACCGGCCACCAGACGCAGAGAGAGAGGGTGTTCTTTCTCTGACAGCTTACAGGTGTACACTACACACACATAAACACACACACACAAACAGTTATTATAGACTCACTATTAACTAGCAAGGAGAAAGTTCACAGTTGTAAACACAACATACTGTATGTACTGTACAGAGTGGGTTAGGAAAGGGTCAGGATGGTTGAACCGTTATCCAAAAACCAACTAGTTTGTTAGTGAGGTCAACTAATGCTTAAAAAGAGAACTAACACACCACAAAGAGGAAGACACACAAGACTTGAATGTTTATCATAGCATCATCATTAAAAACAAACTTTAAGTATGAATGAGGAAGGCTGTTTATCAGAAACATCTGCAGTACAAACTCTAGATCCACTGACTTCACTGATTTTTTTACATATTTTTCTCAGTCACTCTCAGAAGAGGCTGCAGATCTGCATTTCTTCATTTGCAGAGTATCTGATGTCACTTCCTGTCTGATGGGGGTTTTCTCGCTGCCTTCAGCAGGGCAGATTAGAGCTTGCAGGGCAGTTATGACTACACTCATGTGGGCTGATTCATAGTTGTTTCAGACGCTGTACCGCTGTGATCTGTCTCAGGAGGGGCCGCCTGCTTCTCTAATGAGCTCTGAGGAGGGAGTTTATCAGCATCTGAAGTTTTTTATAATTTTTAAACCGTCTAGATGGGCTGTTTAATTAGTGAAGCTCGAGGGGAGCGAGGGGAACACATGCATTAACACGACCGTTAAACCAACACAGGCAATACAGACTGAAGCAAACACCATGTCTCAGATATCAGTCTCCTAACGCATGCTGGAGATCTCTCACTGCAGTGACAGACGCACTGGAAATACAGAGAGATTTCTGGTGGGAAAACACAGTCTCTCTGTAGATACAGATACAGTACAGGTGTCGTGTCAGTGAGACACAGGTGACCCAGTCTGACCTGCAGTCATTGTGTTCACAAGAGGGAAGTACAAAACCTCCCAAAAATCTTTATAAAATCCACTAGCCGCTGAGTTGACTGAATAACTCATTGACCTGTCAGTTTTGAGGAAACTCTGTATAATTAAACTGGTTTAGGATAAAATGAACGAGATGTGATTCTGCTCTGATTGACGGAGCAGATGGATGAGCTGTCAGTGGAAATTACTCTTAAGCTAAAAAATGCTAGATAAGCTATTACCTTAATCAACTAGTTGGTTGCTGGATGACTAGTTTACTGTTGAGGCTTAGTTTAGAATATCCCTGTATGGCAATGAGATGTGTGGACACATTTTGATTGAGTATTGGCTAATGAGCATTCAGCAGGTTAAAACACACGACAGCTGCTGTGTGTGTGTGTGTGTGTGTGTGTGTGTTTACTACACTGGCATGATGCATTCTTGAACTGAGTGTGTGCGTGCCAGAAATCAGGCAGTTTGACCTATTTCAGGAATGCATGTGGTCCTGCCAAGACACGTACTGTATACACTACGGAGAGTGAATCATTAGCACACTGGCGGTCGTCTACTGTACACACACACACACACACTGATGTATTTTTCACATTGGATGTCTGTGTCTCACCTTGGTCTTCGCGGCTGAAGTATTTAAACAGGGCGAACTTGGCTGGGTTGTCGGCCACAGTGAATTTGTTGAGCAGAGCTTCAATCACCTGTCGCACCGTGTTCTCACTGCTGATGTGCAGAGTGTTCACAGAGCCTTGTGGAAGATGAAAGGCCTCTTGACCTCTGACCCCTCCCGCACCGCCCCGCTTCACTGAGATGGGTCTCCGCAGGTCCAGCTGCACCTTGATGAAGCCTGTGTACAGACCATTCGAGTTCTGCAGGGGGAGAGAGAGGGGGGGGGTTGAGAGCTGCTTCTGTCTGTAAGCTCATTAGCCCAAATGACAGGCGTGACTCCAGGCTACAGGCGAGATGCGGGGGGTGTAAATACACCTTATAAACCTCCTCTAAAACTCTCTCTACACCACGCTGACACACGACATCACTGCGTCACAGGCCTGTGTCTGACACCATCATCCTCATGACTGGTCACATGATCAGAATGATAAACAGGTTTAATTTTATTGACGGGTAATGTGTGGATGATGGTGATCACCATAAACTCTCACCAGTGTCATTTTGAAGTGATCGCGTGAAGCCGCGTTGTACTGCTCGATCTTCTGTCTGATCTGCTCGAGCGTGAGATGAGTGCGAGGTTGCTTCTCTTTCTCCACATCCTGAAACACACACACACACACACACACAGTGAATGTAAGCATTCAGCAAACAGAGGTCAGCAAAGGTCAAGTCAGTTTCTCATCTAGACAGCCACAAACACAAAAATGATAAAGCTGTTACTGGCTTCCACACAGCTTTAACTTGGAGGTCTCCAGTGAGGTCCACAGATCTGCAGAGTTTAGCTTCAACACTAATGAATCACACCTGAAGCAGCTAATCTGGAGAAGGCTGAAGCTCCAGGAACATGGATTGTGTTCTCAATACTGTAAACATGCAATCTATGCTTTCTTGAAACATTACAGAGCAGCAAAATGTTTCGAGAGCGAAAGTCCCTCAGTTCCTCTCTGAGCTCTGCTTCTCTCTGCTCTTACATGGTCACATCGCAGAGAACTTAGATCTGCTTTCACAAGTGTGCTCAAATCAAAACAAAGACACAGAGGCCCTTATAAGGGAACAGTTCTGATCTATGGTGCCAACATGCTGATGGACAGGACCTGCTTTACTAACAGAGTCCTGGAGCTGCACACTGCACCAGTCTCTGCAGAACCGATAAAGTCACGACAGCCTCAGTTTACCGGGCTTTACAATGACAGCTGCTTTTGTTTTAAACATACTGTTAATGAACTCTTTTCCAAATGTTATGCACAGTACATTTAGTAAATAGATCAATAAGCACGCTGAATCTATATTAAGACAGATGAGACCTTATAAGGGACCTGATAAGGGCAGTCTTTATAGGCCAAGCATAATCTTTCCCCTAGTTTATACGTGCCAACTGTCACACAGACTGCATCATTAACTTAATCCCTCCGGCATCTTGGCAAGCTTGGATGAGGACGGAAACAATACTTGATGAAAATATCAAACTCCACAATGAAAGTTTTCCAACAAAACAGTCCAATTAACCCAAATGAAGTCACAACTACAAGCCAACAGCCCATTAAAACCCTGTTCACCACAAGAGAAGCTTAACAAAAGCTGGTATAAGCTCTATAAACGAGGGGCCGCGGGTCTCTCGACGGGCCTGTTGAGAGTTTCCTGCATTTGCTTGAATCATCTGTGATGTGGTTCATTAGTCAGGCTGTGTTGACATTTCGCTCACGTAACCTCTGATGGCCATGTGACCTTCATGGCGACACATTAAAGCTAAGACACCGTCAGGGGCCACATGATTCCAGAGCCCCATTGTGATCGTACAACTTCAGTGTGAGATTGTGAACAGTGCAGCGCTACAGAAGTCCAGAGTTCAATGACCTGTTCAATAATGAATGACATAACAATTGGGAAAGTGGACACCATGTACAGAGACACCAGGAAAACAGGTTGTGCTAAACTAAACCAGGAAGGACAGGGTTAAGACACCTCTGCACGGCGGACCGTGACAAAGGCAAAATAAACATGAGCCCGATGAGGTAATGCAACAGAAAAACCGCTCCCCCCTCCCTCACTGTGAGGGACTGTGTGTCCTCACTCCCATACAGACAAACACGTTGATACTGCAAAGGGAAATGTGTGAGGAACAAAAGTTACAGGTTTGAGGTCCAGCTGGATCATCTCACATGCCTGAGATCAAGGTCTGTCTCCTAAAGGCCAGCTAATGTAATGCAACTCTTACTGGACTGCTCTGTTTGAGAGAAAAGTAAACAGGTTGGAGGCCTCGTGGTGTCCTTGGTGAACTGATAAGTTAGTAGAGTGGGAGGGTGCAGCGGTTCATAATCAAACGTTTTCATTGGTCGCTTTTCCTTCAGATGTATTTTCAGATGTTCGCATGACACTCGGTGGTCATGGCGTAGTTGATTTCAGTGGAATGGGACATCAAGGTGCGACTGGACCAGTTTGTCAGGCGCTCCTATCTGACAACAAACCTCTGAGCAGTGTTGATAAAGTGTCTGATATCATCTGTTGTACTGATGGACGAACAGACAAGCGTTTCCGTCAGATAAAGACAAAGAGGTCCTTGGAGACGAGAAAAGACACAACCTACTTCTATATTTTTAGTAACAGTTTTGGTTTTTCACGGGATTTCTGATCACGCCTTTAACAAATGCAACATGCTGACCAGCGCACGCTAATCAAAACTCCCTCTTCGTTCCTGCCACACCTCCACAGCGAGCACAGGAAGTCTCCGGTCACCACACCTTTCCTCCTCAAAACATTCCTCTGCTGATGGAGTCTTTACAGCAAGCGGCTAAAACAATCAACTGTTGACAGTACCGAGTGCAAATTCACTGCTGGATCTGAGAACCAAGAGAATATAAAGAACACCAGTGCTGTTCTAGAATATTCTGACAACTGCAGGAGGTTTGCAGTAAAGACACCAGCATCAGCGCAGGAAAAGAGGAACGAAACCTTTCACAACAACAAACAAGCACAGCTTATGAGCTTATCCATGTTGTCATATGACTCAAGGGATCTTTCATCAACATTACCTCAGCTGAGATTGTAATGTACACATGTTCAGTTACGCCCTTCAGAAATGACCCTTAACCCCTCGCCAAGACTTCCTCAGAAATCCGTTTCATAACTCTGTTTGTGTCTACAAGGAACGCCAAAAGAAAGCACCACACTGTACGCTTTGATTGCCTGCTGAAATGACTCGAGGTGTGTGTGTGTGTGTTAATAACATGGGAAAGATCTTTCATCTCCTCTGCTCTTCCTTACAGACAGAGCAACAATACCAGAAACCCCTCAGGTGGACTTTTACAAGCAGCATTCATCAGAAACCAGGGCAAAGGCCTTCCAGCATTTTCCATCCTGACGTCACAAAGCTCTTCTGTGATAGATCTTGTGAGGATGGCTGACAGCTTCAGCTTTCACACTCATGAATAAAGTCTATTTCGAGCTTCAGTCACACAAATCTGAGGTCATTCACAAAGCAGTCTGCAACTAACTCAGGAATTATGGGTAAACAGTTTCAAAAACTACTGATAACGTAATATACAGGCCGAACCATAAAAACAGGGTGTGTTTTGTTTTGCTTTGACTCAGCTGAAGGTATCTCTATACTGTAAAGAAGTTGATACTTTTCTCAGAAAACAGACTCCTTAAGAAACGAGGAACTTGAGCTCTGAAAAACAAAGACTCGTCCTCCCCGCACAGCGTCAGGTTGATTCATATGAACAGGAAGTGAATCTGTCTGACTGATCGCACTAAACCCGTCAGACCAGACAGACGTCTCTTCACTCATCCTGGATATGAAGATCTGCTGAAATATAACCCAGCTGACATCACAATTGTAATTCTCCTGAAATCTGCCCACTCACTACGAAGGAAAAATTCCTGCGTTATGACTACTGGCTCAGCTGTTGTGTTTGATTGATGAAATGTATCTGAAATGAATTATGAAATCATAAATATCCAGCTGAAGTGCTGAGTCGTTTACACTCTCTGGCTTCAGCTCGTTCAGTCTAAAAAAACAGGCCGAAGTTGAAAGACCAAACGCTACAGAAACAGGCCACTGTTAGCCCTACAGCTGATGAGCCACAGAGTTTTTTTTATCATTAATAAGAATTGCTCTAGGCACCATTACTTGTGATAAAAATCAACCCAGCAGGAGGGTTTTTATCTGAGTGTAGAAGATCTGGCACAATCGTCTTATCAGAGCCTAGCAACCAAACCAAAACACAGTAAACTGAGGCTGTAAGATTTCTATGTAGCAGTGAAGATAAGAGAGACCTTTGTCCACATGGATATTTAATCCACTGAAACACATCTACTGCGGTGCTTTCTGATGATGTCATTCCAAAGGCGCGATGGCTTACCAACAAAAGAAAGATCTGGAAGGCTGAGACCACATGACACGCCAGGTGCGGTCATGTGACCGGTGCGCTCTGATAAAAACTTCTCTGGTTTTCAATAAATCCGGCCAAACTTCTCTTTATCTCTGCTGCCATGTGGGCATGTTTCTTCCTCGGTGAATGATTTTATTCAAACAGATAAGCTAACCTGAAAGTTACATACACAAACTGAGATCAGAGGAGATGAAGGGAGAGAGAACAGCCATTTTTGGTTTTTGCATGAACATTCAACTGATAAGTTACTGCAGACCGTAACAAATAACTGAAATAGTGCAGGATCACAGCTCACTACAAGCAGGAAGAGATAAGACACAAGGAAAACTCTGGAGTCCAAGCATAATTTCCTGATAGTTTCACATCTGAAACACACACACAGCTCTTTAAACACACAGAGATTTCGCTGAAATTAAAACACACTAACATTAATGCCTAAAACTGTTGTATACATGTGGAAGAGTTTCATACTGATTTACTGCTCCATATAAAAACATACAACCTTTCTTTAATAACAGAAATGCGCAAGTAATACTGATACAATCATCAGAAGCGAAAACAAATTATAGTTCAAAACATGTTAACTTTTATCAAACTGTCTGTTACTGCAAATTTCACTGCTGTTTTCACAATTATTATTGAAAATGGTATTTTAAGAGCAAAAATAAAATATCTAAAATAATTGATTACCAAACCATGACAAATGATGTCATGCAGGTTGGAAAGTTTAAGGTTTCGCGTGACATTAAGCCAATGGACCATGACGTAGTGAGCCCAAGAAACAAGCACCTTCATCTGCTGTTATCTTGCTCTTAACTGTAATTACAGCATGTTTCTGAAAAACTACAGCCAGATGCTGAACATATGGAGCCACACATGATCTTCCAACACACACACACGCAAACAACGAGTGAGAGAGAGAGCAACATGCGTGTTCATAAACTTTACGCACATTTACTACTACTGTCAGACTACCAAAAGATGGGACCATTCTCGATCCTGGGTTTAGTCTTTGGGTAGGTGTTGTTATTTAGAGCTGCTTGTAACAATAGTTACCAGAGGTGAAGCGTGCGCGCACACACACATGCACACACACACACCTGGATAATAATCAAGCGCTGCTCCATGACGCACAAGGCTAATCACATTAAGGTGCTTTCCTCACCAGCGTTTGATGAAAACAAGCAGAAAACGCTTGTTATGCGAGGCTTTTCCTTAAACCTTGTTGCAAAGTTCATTAAGTCTGTGTACTGTTAACTGTGTGCTGTGTACCGAGTAAAAACAGACCCCTGAAATACCACCGTGAGATTCTGCATTTGTTCTACTGCAGCAACAGACAGAAAGCTCATTTAACTGTAACTTACTGTATTCAACCACGACAGACGAACAAACAATGCCAAATTCTTTTCATTCTGTGATAGAAAGCCACAAAACAAAACACGAACGCAGACAAAACATCATGACAAAAAGAAGATTTTTGTGGTATGAACTATGCAGAGTTTCACTTATGTCGCGTGTAATAAATGTTGTTTTGCATTCAGTGATTGTGGCATAAATTAAATTATTGTCTCATGAAGTTTAATTTAAACAAACATGTCTCCTCACATGAAGATGCATCACCAACCAGCTTCAAGCCAGTGAAGATATTCTGTAACAGTTGAACAGAACTATTCAATTGTTTGCGTTATGATATTAGTCCATGAAAACACTGTAAAACAGTATTTTTACCTTAATTTGTCAATTTAAAGCAACAAATACTATCATGATAACACTTTACACTTCTTACACTTTTAAAATGGTTTCATTTGGTGCTCAGTTCACACATTTCTTTTCTGTAGCTCAGTGGTTAGAGCATGATGTTAACAACGCCAAGGTCATGGGTTCGATCCCAGGGATTGCACATACTCAATTACAATGTGTAGTATAATTCAATGCAAGTCGCTTCGGATAAAAGCGTCTGCCAAATGTGTAAATTTCGGATAACTGTTGGCAATGTTTGTTTACAGTATCAGCATTAACATCATGATTTTGGTTTATCTTTCGAAGCGTGTCTGATGCTCACAAGTGTGTAAACTCCAGCAGCTGCCGGACAGAATCTAATTCAAAAGATTAGTTGAATCATCACAGCAGACCCTCAGATGATCCACTGGAGCGCTTTGATCAGTATCTGATGGCTGAAACACGCCAGGCGGAAAGCTCAGGAGAACCCTGGAAAACCCTCTGGAACAGCTAGACAATGTATTGGAAAACGTTCACAAGGGTTCATAGCCGAAGTTCCTTCGTGCTCCTCAATGCCAATGACATCATGCAGAAGCTATCTGCCACCAACATGAATGCTGCTTTTGAAATACAGACCAAACAACAAAGCACTACAAACACACAACTGCAGTAATTCACCAGCAGAGCTGCCTGTGAACCCATGCAAACTGTCAGTGCAACAAACTGAGCACCTGTATTCCCAGTGTATGCAGTGTTCTGCTAATTTAACTGTAGATAACATCTGTCTCTCTTTCACACTGTCAGCTTTTCCCCCTCCACTGTCCTCTGTGAACACTGAGAACGACCAGGAAAACTGTTTCAATGCTCCTCACTCCAACAATATAATCCACACTCTCTCTCTCTCATTTTAAAGATGAAGAACTATGTATTCCTGTTTCTTTGGGTCAAGAGGGCAATCAAATATTTGTGTCATGCATTCTCACTGCTCCACAATGGAAAGTGGATGCGTTTGTTGATTTTGGATTCTACTGGATAAAAACAGCACAGAAGTTTTGGCACCCGTACAGTTATTTTTAAGCAGTACATTACATGCTTTTCACTGTAAAAATGAAGAGCTACACTGAGTCATTACAGTTACAGTGTGTCTCTGTGCGAAGAGAATTCCACGACCCACACAAACCCCTACGATCCGGGCAGCTGTTTCCCAGTGTGAGTGCATCTGTGGTCTGCGTGTTTCTCTGCCAATGAGCTCAGAACGAGTACTGGGCTTATCTGCACCACCTGATAACAATGACACTCCATCCTCAACACACATTGTTCTAGATATACACACGTCTCTTAATATCGCAGGCCTGATTTTGCATGAAGTTACCAGAGTTAAAGTTCTAATGAGCTTCACTGATGATGACATGGTTATGTGGAGGAGACGATGAGGTAACAGGAAGTGAGCTGTAGCAGGTGCTGTTTAGGGAACTGACTCACTCCTTTCTTTCAGCTGCTGTCACACATTACACAATGGAGTCATCACACACAGCATGTGTAGGGTGGTATTAATGGTATTAAAACTCTGGGATTTGATAGACTGTAAGGCTACAGACTCGGGCTCTGTCGCAAAACGTCGAGTTAGAAGGCTGCATACATTTGAGTGCATGCTTAGAAATGCTACCTACACAGGCAGTTCAGAAGGTTTTGGAATGGAGCCCTAACACATTCAATCCAAAAGCCTAATGTACAACAGCTTCCCCTGTTAAATGAGAGTCACATGACCACGTTAATGTCTCTCCGCTGACATTTTCCCACAATTGGGTAATTAACAGACGTGTGGGGGTGATTCTCTTCATGTCACATGACCGTGTAGAAGCCATATTCAAATCACATGAGGTCAGTCATGCTGCTACTCACTACAGACACAGACAGACCATAAAACTGTGTTAAATTATGAGCAGTTCTCTTTAAATTGGGAAATGCCACGAGTCAGCGAGTTTAGATGCACACCAAGCAGAAGATACAAAACAAAACAGCATTCATGAGGGAGAAATCGGCTACTTAATAACTTTAATGGCATGATGTCATACTGTTTAACATAATAATCCTATTCAAACCGAAATGATGACGAATGCATGACAGATAACACTTTAATACAATCTGAAACAGACGAAAGATCATTTGATCACATTAACATCATTAACATCACACAAAAGTCATGGGCTGTTAGCTGTCAACTGTAACGCGAGAATTCAACAAGTCCCTGTATTTTTAACAGTGACAAACACTGAGCCATGTTAATGAGTAACAGTACATTTGAAACATTAACCTAGTGTACTATATACATCATCGAGCCTGCATGCAAAACGTTTACTGTACATCTTAAAGCAACAGCTGATCCTAGACAGTCCGTATAACACATACAACAAAACATTCATATATTCACCACATTAGTTTATTGAAACGACGGCACAATTTACGTGAATAAATGGAAACGTTATGTAAATATATTCACCTTAAGGTTGTTTGGTTTAACTGAAGGTTTCTTAAACAGGGAAGTTCTGGCGGTGAAATAATATTCCTCCGAGTCTTCTTCCAGACTACTGTATCCACTGCTCATGGTGCTCGTCCACGACATTTGAAGAGAAACTCTGACACATCCGAAAATATGTAACCTACTGTACTTTACTGTAGTATAAGTGAAACGTACAGTACTTTACTGTAGGAAACGGTGCGAACGCGCTCAGTCTCTCTGAATGACCGGACGACAGATTATTAATAAAATCGTTAAACTGTCGTTAAACTGAGGAAATAAAATAATAAAATCTACAATCTGATACAAACTTCACGGAAAGCGCGACCGACTCTCAACTATTCAAACCACACTGAACCCGACAGGCGCGAGGCAACCGGACAGGAGCCGGAACACACCCACATACACACACACACTCTCTCTCTCTCTCTCTCTCTCTCTCTCTCTCTCACACACACACACACACACACGGCGTAAAGCATCATTTCTCCTCGTCATTTATTCAGGTGTCATTCTTCGAATGTTTAATAAATTGTTTTATTTGTTAATCGTAATAATGAGAATGTAAAAAAAATCCGTCCGCCAAGTAGTATAGTTCTTCTAGCCTACCTGTACGCAACTGGCGTATTAATATGACGCTCTACTGCGTGCGGCTCCGAAGTGTCGGAACTATTTGTTTAATACTGTTCAATTACACAGATCTAGCGATATAATGTATACATGCGCTTCCTGAAATAAATAATCTAATCAAATATCTGTTGATGACTGGAAAACACTGTTTAAAATGTGAATTTCCTTACCGCTGTAAGTATGCAGCACACGGACGCAAGCTTTCTGATTTTCCTGCTTTGAAACATGGACTTCTCAGCCAGGCGCAAGTCTGCCAACTGAGTTAAAATACAGGTTTGGGGCATTTAATACAGGGCTGTACTTATGGATGGGTGTTTCTGCAGAACAGTGCAAACCTATGGCCTCGTATGTGTACAGTATATGTGGAGCATATGATATCTTACAATGCAGAACTCTGTGTGACGTTCAGGTTGTCAAATGTATGAGATTAACGCTTCAAACCATTGTGAAGCTGATTAACATGCCTGGACAGAGACCTGTAACCTTGGTGACAGAGAGGAAATGACCAGCTGCAACTTTACAACCTCTCACATTTCAGTCATGTGATACAGGCTGAAGGCAGGTAAAGTTAACCACTGGTTAATCTGTTGATTCAGTCATGAGTTGTGGAACCAGCAAGAAAATGCAAAAGATCTAACCAATGACAAATTACAAGTCTCATTTTAATGACGCCTATTGGTTTAAGGACTGGTTTTGGATCCACTCCACGAGCGAAACACTAGTTTTTGGGGTTAGCCACTTTGAGCCCTGTTTGTAATTTATCCAGAGATGCTGAGATGCTTCATCATATCTGAGATATAATATAATATAATATAACATTTAAGCTGGCTGTAAAGAAAGTTCTTGTAAGAAAACCAAACACTGTTCAAGAACATGAACGTGTTTGGATAGGCGGAACACTTATGATATCCTAAGCAAATTTTTACTAAACCAGGGAAAGCCCCTTTATCTTTGGCTTGCATAATCAGACGAATTTCATTATCACACACCCTACAGAGCAGTTTTTATTCCGACTTTCAGGAGCCAGTCCAAAAGAGCACAGAAACGCGTGTTTAAAACTGCTTTGATTTGGTTTTAGTTTATTATGTTTTCATGCAATTTTCCCCTTATGCTTGTATATTTTGTCATTTACAGTGAGTCGCGTATGAAAACAGCCCACCCAGTCAAAAAGAAAACTCTGAAGAGCACAGAGTGAAAGCAGACAACATCTGCAGCAGATCAAGACGAGGGCTAACCACACCCTACAAACTGTAGCTTTCAAGAGGTCTGTGGAGGGACAGTGCTTATTTTAAACCCAAGAACATGGAGAGAACCTAAAAATACCCTGTCAGCAGAGAGAACAACCAAATCATGCAAACCAAAGAATGGTAAGCAGTGAGAATCAACTGGTCACCAGACCATAGACACACATAAAGCAATCTGTACATCAGTGTCACTAACAACCAATACTGCCCATAGAAAAAATAAAGGAGAATTATTATTAATTCATCAGTAAGTGACAATCTTAAAAACATGGGGATAGTTGCACCCACCCTAATTTTGATCCCATGGAGCTTGTGAAAACCCAGTCCATAGTCTCAGCCCACCAAACTCTGTTACAGAACAACAGGGTCCGGCAGGAGGGCCTGAAAGGTGACCTTTGACCTCAGCCTGTAGTTTTTCTGGCTGAGGGCCTTCATTACACATTACCCACATTCCTGTGCAGAGGAAAGCGGCTCGCGCTGCCAGCACGCAGGCGCGTGTGTAGCCTTCATGTGCTGAATGTCACGTAAAGACAAATCATTTTCTGTCACTGACACAAAGACGTTTTTGTGGCGTGCTGATGAACTGTGCGGATGACCTCAGGAGAAAGCGTTCTGTACACACCTAACACTGATTATTAGTCTTCAAAGAGCCACAACTGGTTAAATATCATCCAGTCTGAGCTGGCAGAAGGTGAAGGAGTTTCAGTTCTGTAATTGGCCAAAATTATAAAGGTAAACCGACAAATTGTTACACCTGCAATGTGTGTTCTTTAATTAAACTTTATGAAATAACAGTGAATTATGTAACATAAGTAAACATTAAATCAACCCTGTTACAAACATTTGGGTTCAGCCTCAATTAATAGGAAACCTTGTAGAAAAGTACAGACTAATAAAAGCTGATCTCTCTTCATCATCTTCTGGCTCTTTAATCTCTTATACTGAAATCTGTCATTTAAATTGCTGTAACTAATACTGTGGGCTAAAGGCAGCACCCCAGGGCTCAGTAATTCCACACCTGCAGACTGCAAAGACGCATACCTCAGGGATGTGCTTACAACAGCACCTCAGAGTTTAACCTTTAGTAGTATTAGTTCCCCTCTGCTCACATAGTCCCTGTCCAACAAACAAGCAAAGCCGAAACAGACAATGACCTCAGCATCTCAGTCTAAACGTTACCCAGATCCAAAGGCCAGATCAAGGGTTTCTACACAAATGCAAACAATCAGAGTTTAGTGTTTACTGTCCTGGGCCGTTCCCTAGATGGAAATCATAGTCTTTCTGCAGCCAAACCTCACATAACCAGACAGTGAAGGAAGACTAAATAGAAGGTAATTCTGGACCAGCATGCACTGCTGTTAACACAAGGGACACCCACAGTTAGTTAGTCTAAACCCCAGAACAGGTTCTGTCTTGTCTTGTGGTGGATACACAGAGTTTTTGAAGGTCTCTCGTTCTTAAAGACGCTCTTTGTGTGTCAGTCTGTTGTTCACAATCTGATATGAGCATAAAGTGTTTTCTTGTAAATTCTGCGAAGCCCAGGTTTTAATCTCTTCATCTGGAGATAAGCGTTGGATTGAGATGGACTGCGTGTTAAGGTGACCTCTATAAACAACCAGTGGATTCAAACTCTGTAGGTTGAACTCGACAATAGACGATGATTGGACAGAATGGAATGAAGTGGAAGGATGAAGACGTGATGATGATGAAAACTAACCTGACCCTAAAACAGCTTATGGGGTTTATCTTTACCACTGTTTATGCACCTTTAGTTCCACTCATAATTTAAACGTATGAAAACTTCAGAATCTCACGTTTGACATCTTTGGCTGTAATAAATAAAGAATAAAATAACTAAATTTTCCTCAGTCTCAAGGAACATGTTTGTTATCAAAGCAACAGATTTATGGACATGCAACACTGAGTTTTTCCACTTCTAGATCCAGGTCAACAGATGATCTAAACTTCTTCAGTTTCATGAGCTACACGAGGTTCATGTAGAAACATACCCAATGATTTTGTTCAGTTTGGTTAAACTGAGTTATCGGGGTATTTCAATGATAAATAAAGTTTGCAGTATGTTCCCGAAAGCTCTTAAGATCCAAGTGTGCATGTGTAAACATTATGTGAGGTGCTTAGATACTGACCTAGATAACTAAATGCAGATCTGAAGCCAGGGGCAGGATTAGTTTTTAAGGTGGACAGCCTCTAATCTCAGACCTGAGGGAGGAAGATCTGCTTATTCTGCTCTGAGGTGATGATCTTTAAGTATATGAAGCACAAGTGAATCACAGATGGCTGTCCAGTTAGGGTCAAGGGACCTGGCCTACATAGGGAGCTATTTATAGGGTTCCTATAGGAATGTGATCATGTGACAGCTGAACACCAAAGTAAATTCTTTAGCATTCCAACCCAGGAAAGAACGAGATATTCTTTCACACTGCGTCACTGGAGCAATTCACTGCCAATGAAGAAATGCCTAAAAGTTTCTTTCTTTCCTTCTTTCATACAGCGGCCTGCAGTCTCAAGAAGGATGTTTTCTGTGTCTCCATCACTTGATGGTTCAAAATGAGCTGAACTCCCATGAACTTGTGTTCAATTACTGATTTATGTTAAGTGCTCTTTAGTGGTAATACATACTGCATCTCAAAACTCATCTGCTAATGTTCTTACATCAACAGAAAAAACATCTGGCTTGTTTTTGTCCATCCATACTTAAAAAAAGCTTGACCAGTACTGACCAGGTTGCATAACAGCCCATAACTCTGTTAGCGAGAGTCACATGGGCGTGTGGTTTCTGTGGTGGAGCTTCAGATGTACCTCCTGCAGTTTGGAGAAGCTTTACCACCCAGCATGTTCCCAGCATTCAGCAGAAGCCTGCCAGACAGCTTTCTGATAGAAAAATGAAACTGCACTTCTGTATCATTCCTCCGCAGTTGAACTGAAGCTCAACATGCTTTTTTAGGAGCAGAAAACTACCACACAACTCCTGAAAAATAGTTTGTTTGTTTTGTTTGTATTGCTGTATATTGTCTCTTTAATGCTGTTGTTGGTCTATCGCAGCAGGTTTACAGTGGTGTGTAGACGCAGTGTGCAGGCTGTTTGTGTAATGACTTATTCTTGTGGTTTATGCACCTGTGGGTTAGTGTTTGTGATGTGTGTGTGTGTGTGTGTGTGTGTGTGTGTGTGTTCTGCTGTAGCTGACTTATGCTGCGGTCTGCATCCTGACACTGTTTCCTGACACAGAGGAAACTCTCTTCCTCCATCTGTCTGTTTGTTCCTCTTCTCTGGATCATAATCATAATCTTCTTTAACTTCAATAACACAATAGAACAGCTGAGTGTTTTATATTATGATGACATCACCACTGTTTTGCTGTTCTACATTTTCCGTTGTTATTTATCAACACTAGTGGTTTGTTTTGAACTGTAGTGGGTGTTACCCTGTCCACCCTACATCACTCCCTCAATAGTCAGCATAACAACACTACAGTGGTGTCACCTTGTCCAGTCCTGAATAACGTGGCTAACTCGCATGGGGGTGGGAGGGGGGATTCAGTCGGGAATGTACACACACACACACACACACACACACTAAGATGACTGTAGACTCATCCATGTTTAGACAGACACAGACAGCTGCTTGTGTACTAGCCCTGTGGGTATGAACACACCCATGTGTGATCCCAAATTACTAACAAACTATTGCTATTACCGTCTTCAGATCTCAACACACACACACACACACACAGTTGCTTTTTATTCCGGCTTGTAAAGTTTACAGAGTGCCGGGTAATTGTGTCAAACCAGCACAAGTGTGAGAAAATCTGAGAACTTTTGACAGACAATGGAAAGCATCATGTAAATAAATGTGTTTGTATGCTTGTGTTTACTATTTACTCTGGTGTATGACACCAAATCACATCTGTTGTGTTTATTTAATCACACAGTTGCTCAGAGTAATTCTAAAACAGTAATTACTGTAATCACCAGACGACGCACGTGTAAAAGAACAAATCTTTAATGTTTAACGTCTGCCAATGGTCTTACACTTATGAACTAGTATTACTTTACTCTGTTAAATGTCAATGAACGTTAATATAACATCCATAAAATCAATACTATGTTACACTGACTGGGTTTGGTCTGTTTATCTGGAATTTTTCTCCCCCTTGTGGTCACAACTTACCATGAGCGACGACTCTCACATTTTTATGTTTTTTTAACTTCTGGATTTGTGGTGATTTTTAAAATGATTTTGAACTGAATGTTTATGCACACACACACACATACAATCGTAAGCTGTACTCACGCTTTGTGTCGACTGGTTGTTGTTGTTCAGATGGTCCTGAGCGAGGGGACTGAGTGGGCAGCCATTAACAGATCCGTTTGGATGACAGTCTAGCGCCACCTGGTGACGACACTCAGCATGACATGTGTACTTACAGCCTGTAGAGGACAGAGGGAACAGACACAGCAGCATTAACCAGAGCGCTGAGCAAACACTTCCTGAAGATCACACGCTAAATGCCTCAGATATTTAAAATGATTTCTATGCTGTTTATTTACGTACGATATTTTCATGATATTCTTTAGGTTTGTGGTTTTGTTTACCATATTAAAGGTCTGTTTTCCAGAAAAGCAATGGATGGATAATAATAAACACACACAGCGAGGTACTCCACAAAACAGCATTCTCTGACGACCTCTGACACTGTTTTGGGCAAGCACACTGCATACTTGCATGCTTATTCATACAAACACAGATTTTTGGAGGCATTTCTCAAAGGATAAAAAAACTCCCTTTGAGAAATGCCTCCTGTGGTTTTGATTTCCTGCAGTGGTTCTGCAGTGACTGAGGAAAACACACACACACATACACTCAGGTATATACACTATCCCCATCCAGACATGATGCTGCAAGATTTTGGAACTACCTCCAAATCTTTCTGTTTTTTTAATCATTTTAGTTCCTAAATGTTTCCCACACAAACAGCAGATGACTCGTATAACACAAAATCACACAAAAACAGCCACAGCAGAAAAATTCCACTTTCAAAGGTTCAGTTAACAGTAAAATGATGATGATGATGTTTCACTTCTTTCTCATGACAGGAATAATTTTTCCCATCAGCCTTTGCTCTCCCATCAGCAGTGTAGCACATGCCAGTATGCAGTGTGTGTGTGGCAGGAAGAAATAGCCCAGAGGAGTCTGTCATTAGAGACAAATGCAGCCTCACGCTCTTCTGAGAGACTGTAAGCATGAACCAGGTGCTTTCACTCGCTCCCTTATTTATTTAACGTGTGTGTGTGTGTGTGTGCTTAACTCATTCTGTTACAATGAGCTAGTTCACACATCTTTGCTTTCTTCTAACTTCACTCTTGCACACAGTATTGTTTTATTTCACTCTTGGAAAAGGACAATGCTAGAAATTCACACTGTAAACCTGGAAAAGATCTGCACGTTCTCTCTGTGTATTGTGTTGAAACGAGGCCTGACAAAATCACATGTGTCTTTCTAAGTTTCATTTCTGAAGGTGAAGGTGTCAGATAAACATCTTTTTATATCAGATTGCCAAAACAATAGATTCTGTTTCAACAACTATGCATGTGACCACTAAACAAGTAGCTGAGCCTGTCCCTGCTCAGCCGATCGGTTAGATAAACATTGTTTTCTGTCTGTGTCGTTTTGGGAAAAAGCCAAAAATAGAGATGACACAGAACTGTCACGCTCTTCTCTGATACTGGCTCCAGACCGAGATTACAGCATCCCGCTGAAACAACACCTAGCGGACGGGACACCTGCATGACCTCCTCAGATCTCATCCACACCAGCCTGTGACTGCAGTGTTTAGCGATGAGTTTTCATGACCTCAGTCATTCGCTCAGACTGCTGAATAGATGTTAAACCTATAAACTATTTAACAAGTTATTGTGAGACCTTTATCACATTAGTGTCAACAGCCCTCATTGTCCTGCAGTTCAGCGTGGGACTGCGCACGGATGTTTTCAGTGCTGTGGTCTGTGTTTGCACAGTCTGGAGTCTGGAGCTTTACTGCACAACGAACACAAACCACACACAGCACAGAACACAATTACTGTCTAAAAGTTAATGATTCTATCTAGCACTAAGTGGCAATGCTAAAGAACTGAGTTCCACACTTATTCATTCTGACTGACAGACAACTGAACAATCACAACATCAGTTTAGATGTAATTTAGTATTAGACCAAACTGTCTGAAAACCTGGTTACACTGACCTGAGTGATCAGAGCCATATGTACAGACCAGAAAACTGTATCATAAGGATTCAAAACTGACCCTTTCGGCAGCCCAGAACACTCTAGCAACCACCTAGCAACACCATGGCAACAACCTTTACATGGGAAAGTAAAATCTAGTTTAATTGATAAGCTAATAAGTGTAAATGTCAAAGCTGAAAAAAATGGATCTCTACATTTCAAGAAAATGTGTAGAACGGACCTGAAACAGTTCTTCTAAACATTATATAACAGATTAAATACTTTGAGCTGCTCAGTCTAAAGACATAATCATGCTTCTGTTTGCCTGAACTATATAAACTACAGAAAGTCAGTGACAGTCAGCGGAACCCACCAGACTTCCACAGCAGACTGACTTCCAGTCCACCGGATCGACGCATGACTTTTGGAAAGCGGTACAGAAATCCTGTCAGTGTTCTCAAAGTTCTGCTGAAGCTCTTCATCAGACCCATGACTCACGGCCCGCTCTGCCAGAGCAACATCCACTCACACCTCCAGCATGTCTTCAGCTCCAGAGCGTCTGACAGCTAACATATCTTCAACAGAAGTCTGCTGTCCATCTTTGTGTGTCATTCAGCACTGAATCTCATCACGGTTCAGTCTTCTGACCAGCTGTTCTGTCCTCAAACCCCTGCTCTAGTGTGTGTGTGTGTGTGTGTGTCGAGGCACAGTTGTTCTCTGGCCCCGGGGCCCCTGAGATGCCCATTGTGCTGTCACAGGACAGTGTGGCTTTTTTAGATACACTGTCACTACAGCTTGACAAACAGACAGATGGACATTAGAGGAACAAACGGGTGGGTGTCAAATAGCAGCACACAATACAGGGCCGAGAGGACCCTGCTGGATCCAGTGCACAGAACACACTGTCTTTCCATTCTGTGGGTATCATGAAAAGCTGCTGGCTAAAGGAAATGCTTTTAAACTGTGGAATACTCATGATTACTGAGATAACACTAAAAAAAGCAGTTCATTGTGAAACAGTGAAGTACACTTATAAGGGCACAGAGAGCCGAATGGCTGCTCAAATTTAAGCTAATCAGTTGATCCTATGGCCGCCTCCTCTCAGTGACAGTTACCTTTGTCCAGGTGTTCCACTTGAGTTAACTAGGGTTTGTTACTGGTTAATGGATGATCTCGGCACAGCGACACTTCTAACTAACATGTGAGTCATATTGAACTGCGGTCTCTGATAACATTTGTCTGAGGGTGTAATTTAATGAAAAACTCCCCTCACTGTCCATCTTCTGTACCATACAGTGCTTCACATTCACAAATGAAATTGTTTGCAGGGCAAGATCATGCTTTGCATATATTTCAGAGGAATGCTGTCACCAGTGAAAACAACGCCACACATTCAGTCTGTAAAGAAAAATAAACCGGTTTAATTCTGTCCTCATTGGTTATGATTCACCTATAATCTCACCTATAAAACCATTGAACCATTCCAGGTGCGAACACACACTGTACACAGCCCACGAGTCTCAAATCAATGAAATGAAGTTTGATTACGTCAATTAAAATAGATTTTCCGCATTTTTCCCTATAATTACTAGGAATGCAGTTGTGACGTCACGCGTGAGGTTTATACAGTAAGCTCCTGCATAGCAGAAGGCGCAACCCAATGAAGTTACACGCCAAAACCAGTCAGACAAGATGCCTGTACATGAGTGTGAGGCGAGTTCACACACACATCTGTCATAATGTAAATATATTAATAAATACTATAATAATTAGCTTAAAGATTTTTATCCACGGTGATTTATGCAGGACACAGTAAATGAACAATAACTATAAAGTGATTTGAAAAACAATCTGGGCAAAATCTGATGTGTCATGACTCGAAACTTTTAAGAATTATGAGAGAGCCCAAAAATAAACGTTTAATACATTTCCGAATCAATGTCGATTCAATCTGTCAATGGTGTTAATATTAATTTCTCTCACCTGTGCATGTAAGACCACCTTCAAAGATAAAAGCACAACAAACATCGCACCATGCGTGCGCCGCATCCTGACAAAACGTGTGTCCCTCCCCTCTCTCCTCTTTTACTCGTGGATCCTTAGCCGAGGGTTCGAATATCGTTCTCACATCAGGTGGTTTGTAGCCTCTTTTCCTGGCTCGGGGTCCGGCGCCTCCGTTTTCGACCGCCTTCGGTGGCGCGTCTCTTTGCTCAAAGTTTGGAGAGACGCGGGGCCTCTGGGGAGATGGAGAGCCCTTCACTGGCTTCAGTTTAACGTTCCGCTTTCCGGGTTTGGCTTTGAGTAAATTTTTCTCGAATCTTTCCATCACGTCTCCTTCTATCCGTGAGGTCGGTAATCTGTTGAGCTGTGGCACTGTTAACGGCAGCACGACGGCGCAGTAGCGCGGCGGAGAGTACTTCCTGCTGTGATGCATCACGTTAATTATTAGGTACAGAGAGCGCCAAAAATAAACAAACACGCGTGTAGATACGTACGGTTTATTTGTGGCAGTTTATGTTGAGACATTTCCCCGGCTTGGGGAGATTATCTCGGAGGTTGTTCTTTAGCACGGAGTTGTGCTCGAGCAGGTAAGACAGGTGCACAAAACCTGTATCGCGTTTCATCGGAGCCGAGCACGAGACGCCTGAGCGCATACCCAAAGACTGCCGGGGTGGATTCATAGATAACGAGTCAGAAATGATCAAGTCATGAACATCTCTTACATAATTACATACATGAGACGAAATGTGAAAGAATGACAAGAGATTTCGAAATAATGAAGTCTTTTAATAATTGAAGAAGTCAAAAATCAAATGATTAAATCTGTGTGTGTGTGTGATTATAAAACAATAACAGACAACAATATGGCAACACAATGAATAACAGCAACGTTTTTTATATAAATAAATACTACATTAAAAATAATGTAACAAAATGGAATGTTCTACAATACAATTTCCCTGAGTATAATTAAAAAAGAACACAATAATTAAAGTCTTTGTAATAATAATAATTAAAGTCTGTTTTTGTTATCATTGCCTTCATTTGAATGAGCTTTATGAATGATCTGATCTCAGATGTTCACAGGACCTCCTGGAAAACATGCAGAATCACAGTGACTGAAAGTGACTTTATCACATGAATAAAGTGACGGTGCGGCTGAGAAACACGTGGAATGTGAGGAAAACATCTGCTCTGCTCACTGGACCTCCTCTTCTTCATCTTCAGTGTCTCCCTGTGAAGGGAAAAACAGGACCATGACAAAAACAGCAGTTGTATTGAACTGCCTCAGATACTGGTCACTACTGCTGGAAATAACTGTTACCACAGTTACCACAGTAACTTACATCGGCCATGTTTCTGCTGACCCACATGGGGAATTTGTTCTGTAGATACTTTGCACCAAAGCCCAGCACTCGATTCATTGGATGGTGGTCCACACTGAAGAGCTTACTGGTGGCTTCACAGATCAGAGCTACTCTGGTCTTCTCGTCGTCATCTTGTGGAGGGAGTTCCGCGGTCACACTCGTGAAGAATCTGTCCATCACTCTACTGAAGAACGTGTACGTCAGCGC
>JAZGTI010006064.1:0-24115 GCA_036877585.1 Botia kubotai | reverse complement strand
CACACACAAGACAGCTTCACACAAAAGACAGCTTCACACAGAAGACAGCTTTACACACAAGACAGCTTTACACATTTGACTTCACACACAAGACAGCTTCACACAAAAGACAGCTTTACACACAAGACAGCTTCACACAAAAGATAGCTTTACACAGAAGCAAGCGAGGTTTTGCATTTAGCCGTTTGAATGAATGAGGCAAAGACTGAAAACAAAACAATCCAGTAGATTATACAAAGCAGTAAGACAATGAAATTTTGTATTGATTGTTAATAAAGGAGAAAAGCATTCTCATGTGACTTAAGATAGCCATTGGCTCTTTTGGAGACTGGTTCCATTAATTCAAACCACTTCCCTTTAGGAGACACCAGTGTGATGTCATCACCCATATATAACTGAATGCAGTTTACTAAATCATATATCTGTGTCAGTAACGAAACAGAATCGATAACCTGGAGGACAGTGTTCTCTTACACCAGATCCCCAGTCTGAATCTAATAGCCTCACAGTCAGTGTCTGGATGTGACGAGTGTGTACACAAACAGGTGTGACTCTCAAATTTTGATAATGAACTGTCTACAGGAAACACTGGAATACAGTTTGTATGTGAACGATGAACTTAACTCAAGCACTTTATAATCTTGTGAAAGAAAAATGAAAGATGGTCACGCCCATTGCACCAGATCGATTGATTACAATCGACAGAGATTATGCTCACAAATGACAAAAACAATGACAAAAACATTAGGATCAGAAAGTGAGTGTGGAAAATGCTAATGTAAAACTCGGTGTGGGAGACCACGAGTCATAGTACAGGTGGATTTCAAGAGATTCAGCAGAGCTTCTGAAATTCTGTCTGAAGTGCACTGAATCTCTCTAGTCTTCAGTACAGAATAACAGAACTAAGACGTGGTAGTGAGGAGATTTGCATTTCTCCTGTTGTTTCTTGTATATGTATATTTTAGAATGCCTTTATTATGGTGCCAGATTGTGAACGCATATATTATTTCAGCTTGGCTGGGGCAAAAACTGAGTTTATAACTGAAAATAAATAAAAACCAAACTAACACTGGAGCTGAAATGAAAATGCAGTGAAATAAAAATACAGCAACATAAAAAATAAATAAACGAATAATAAAATGAAGAAAGCACACGACAAGATATAAAAATATAACTAAAATTACCATGACAACTAAAAGCATTAAAATAAAAGTAAAACAAAAGTATAATAACTATACCTAACTATAATAACAGGTTACATTTTCTTGTATGTTCTTTTTGCAACTTAAATTGAAAATAAGATTGTTCTTATTATTAATATGGAAATATAATTGTATATACAGTAAAGAAGATAATGCTTATTATCATTCATTATTAATGTAGCAGTAGATCTTTACTAGAAGTGCTGTCAAAGGTATAAAGACAGGAATGAAGGAATTGCTCTTGATCATATTATGTTGTTAGCAAGTTGCTCTGTGGTTTTCTATGAAGAAAAACATATTTCTTGTGTGGGTACTGTTGCATTTTATGCTAAGAAAACGTGTTTGGAAAAAACATTTGTATTTTAAAGTTTTTGCACTATTTTTTAATTTGTTGGCACTGAAATTATTTGTGAAATAATCAATTTACTTCTTACAGACGACAAAAATTCTATCACAGAAAGTCTACACACAGTGTCTGTGTTGGAAGTTTCTTTGTTGTGGGCTATGATTGTAGATTAATCGATTGCAGAGTTACTCAAATAACCGAGCAACTGCAAACTGCATAAGTCATTTTAAATGTCTGTCTTTCAATCCTTTCCTGTCTGATTCTCTTGGGTTTTAAGCTAGAATAAGTTGCAAAGTGGACCAGACTTTGTGCCAGTGTTTGGAGTTTGGCGCTGTGAGACTGGCTCTTTCAGCCTTGACTCTGCATGCCAGCCAGGGCTGAGTGAGAGATATGTTTGTCTGCCAGACGAATGGATGGTTTGTTCACAGTGGCTGTGAGGGATCCATACAAATACTGACAAAGCATAAAAATGCCTGACCCTGAGTATGAGACCAAAATGTTTACTGACTGAGGCGTCTGACCCAACACAGACTGTCTTCCCAGCTAACAGGGACTGTTCTCAGAACGTTGGCTAACGTTCTCTAAAAGTTCTTTAAAAGTTCTCTCAAAGTTTTCATAAACCTTCTTGCAGTAACATTAGTAGAACCTTTTTTTACCTTTACCGTAATTTAATGACTGTGCCCGGCATGGACCTACATCTTTACCCAGAATTCTTAGCATGATCACCTCCTCCCCACAATACACAAGAACACAATATGTGGGAGTCTTACAACTTCTCATTGAGACATGAGGGCGAGTCGCTGCCCAGAACAGGAGGCTGTTAATACAGTCGTCCCTTTAGAGGATGGAAGAGTTATTTTAGACATAACCTTTAGTCGGCAGCCTCAGAGCCAATTTAAACCTGTTCATTTAAAGCTGTGTAATGAGGTGAGAGGTAGAATCAGGACAGATCTCAGAACAGTGGAACAGACTGCTGACTAAAGTGTGCTCACTCTAGATTTAGTCTGTCTGGAAGGGGCTCAGACCAGAGCACAGAAGTGTTGCTTGGTTATAGGAGCGTTATTCAATGTTTGTTCTGTAACGTTTGTAAAACGTTTCACTAACCAACAACATTTTTGATATATATGTGATATATAACGCTACAAAACATTCCACTAACAGTTACTAAAAGAATGTTTTACGATAACCCGAAGAGAACCTTAAGAGAATGTTAGCCAATATTCTGAGAACATTCCCTGTCAGCTGGGTTGTGTAATGTCGTCTATTTCCTAGAACTAGGCCTGTGAAACAGGGCACAACATGTCAAACTGTAGTACAGTGTGCTACATTGTTGTGAAATGGCATCAGAGAAGATGTTCAGTGGAGATTCACCATTTTGTCATGGAAATGTAATTCAGGAGCTAGATTTGCTGGGTTCAGTATGCTCATTTAGGTGCTCTGTATTTAAACAGCACCTAAAGCTAGAGCGACAGTCGGAGCTGCTGTAGGTTAATCCTAGAGGAGTTCACGATCAATATATGAGCACTATACAGTATGTGTCCTATCAGAGGTCTCTCTCTCTCTCTCTCTCTGTTTGTAGGTCTCTGTGGATTTCACCTGTTGTGCTGTGTTACTGCACTAGAACATTTAGACCACAGGCAGTTTTCTCTGTGGAATCTCAGAGAGAGAGAGAGAGAGAGAGAGAGAGAGATCTGTTTCCTTGAACAGGAAATATCAACAGTGCTGTAAATATCAAATCTAAAGTCCACCACACAGCACAGATTGAGGCATACTGTGTGTGAGTGTGTGAGAGAGCGAGAAAGAGAGACAGAAAGGGGGAGAGGGAGAAAGAGAGAGACGGACAGAAAGAGAATTTTTGTGGGGTGTATGCGCAGTTCATTTACTAAAGGATTTTAAAAAAACAATAGTAAGCATAAAGCAAATCTCATAATAACTGCCCAGTAGGCAGTTTCGAAGAGGCTGGCAATAGCAAGCTAGTTTTGAAAGCATAAGATACCGCCCTCCCTACAGAGCGCTCTCCAAAGCCACGCCTCCTCTAACAGTGCACTGACGTACGCAAATACATAGTTTGACAGGCAAGTAGGACCGAATGCATTGATTGGACGAACATGTTATGGTCCTGCACCTTCCACAGAAGATAAAAATAAATATATTTTTACCATCTCATGTTGTTTAAAACTTTCAATCCGCATAACAAAAACTGTTATCAGAACGTACAGGAAAATGTGCTTTTACATTGTTTTGCCTCTTATAACCTGAAACCATAGCAAATTCGCTACCTATTTTGAGTTATTTTGGTTTAGTTTGGTTGTATTGCCATGGTGATTGATCAGAATAAATGCCTAGGTTTGTTTATTTGGGGTGGTGGCATGTTAAAAAACTCTTTATATAATAAACAAATCGCAGCCCATCAGATCAGCTTGAAGAGTTAGGTGTGTTTGCTGACATTTACACAGATCTCTGCAGAGCTCAGCTGCTGGAACGCATGTCAGGGAAGTTGTGTCATAACAGAGGCAGCCCATCCTCTCAGCAGGAAATGATCGCTGCCGTCTGTATGTGAAACCCATCGGCTGCATGATGACTCATTAAAATCTCCTGCGCTGATTCCTGCAGCACTCGCATGTAATCGCACACCTCATTTACATAGTAAACTGATTTAAAGTTGCTTATTTGTTTTGCCTGTGCGCTCAAAGGCTGGCACAGAACCCCCCCCCCGAGTCACAGTTTCTCATTAAAGGTGCAGTAAGTGATTTCTGAAAAACACTGTTGAACATTTAAATCAACACCACAGCAAATAATTGTGTGAATATTTGCTCATGTCTGTTCTGTGCGTGTGCATGTGTGTTTACACATATTCCTGGCTGTGTAAATAAGAGAAAAACAAAGTGGATCAGACCAATCGCCACAACGCCGTAACAATCTCACAGCCAATCAGAAACAGAGGGCGTGTTCACCAGCTGTAAGTCGTTGCCCGTGTTGCATAGCATGTTTGTCATTTTGAGGGCGGAGCAATGAAGGGGCAGGTTTGTTTGAGTTTTGCCTTTAAATATCGACAGCGTTTCTCAGAAATCGCTTACTGCATCTTTAATAAACTGATGTTTATCCCTCCATGTTCTGTGTCTTTGTAACATTGAGCCACATCACTGAGCGCTCACTCTCACAGATGATTGAAACGCAGCTGAACCCAGTCCAGCATGACCCAGTACATGATGGAAAGAAAACTGTATTGATGTAACTGTCAAAAGAAGTTTCTGGGCTCTGGTCTTGCGCATCATCTCCTCTGGAGGGATAAATTGGGTTATGAGGAGCTTATTTAAACTCTGCTGGCTGACCGCACCCACAACGGGCAGAAATATGAGGGACCTTGAGTCAGAGACTGTTCCACTTCTGAAAGCCTTCTGAATTTTAAACGGTTTTCAGTCTGCATTGTGTTTTCTATTTGAGTTAGTATTTGTATGTATTATTAATGTAGATTCATTTTGACTGTTATTATGTGGAAAAAAATAAAGCATCAAATTAAAAAAACAGAACGGCAATATATAAGAGATGAAGAACTCAAACTAAAGCAGACTGTGTTTGTCAGTTATGTTTCTCTAGATTAGTGTTTCACAACGAGGGGTTCACGACCATGCTAACTATTTTAGGTTATAAGAATGTTTCTGTAACGTTTCCTTAAAGTAACAAAAATGTTAAAAAATTTATTTTGAAAGTTCCAGGAATGTTCAAAACGTCCAGTTATAAAATGTTGTATTAATGTTGCTTGGATATAAGAACATTTTTCAAACATTTTTTTGATTTTTTTCAAACATTATTCGAACAGTTTTTAAAACGTTACACTACGTACTTAAGAATAACATTTTTAATATGATATATAACGCTAAAAAAAGTTATACTGATGTTACCGCAGGAATGTTTTTGATACGTTTGAGAGAACTTTTAGAGAACATTCTGAGTACAATTCCTGTTAGCTGAATGGCGGCCTCAAGATAACTCAAATATATTTAAAATATGACGAAACAAGCACTGAAATGCGCTAAAAAACGACTAATTAAGATATGTTTTAAGGTTTGGTGATTTTGTTAGAGATATATATCTTTCTAGTTATGATTTCTGTCTCATTTGTTTCACCAGAGAGGTGCGAGGAGGTGCTGGCCTCACCCCTGCCCTACAGCGCCTTCACCAGCTCCTCTGTGCTGGCGGCCGATTTTGGTGCCGGCTATGCCAAACTCAACAGGAGAGTGGGTGAGGATGCACCTTATGGATTAGTACATAACTACACAGTGCACATATAGAATGATGCATGTTTCAAGTATACGTATGCTGTCATAGGTCATTCAGCTGCACATAGTACACATACTGCATGCTACATTAATATTAAGTGTAGTATTCCCACCTGTGGTCTGTGGCCTGTTTCGCTGACATTTAGAAAGAAGTGTAGTGTACTTCACTGACAGATAAAGTTCAGGATGTGCTTACACACACAGAAACAGTCTCTTTAGGTCATAATGAGCTTTAATGCACGTGTTGGCTACTGCTAGGGAAATGTAGCGCTAATGCAGTCGTTTTTGAAGCGTTGGTGTCTAAAACCGTTAGACTAAAAGCCCCATGACTGAAGTTTGGCTGTTTTCTCACATAATATTTGTACTTTGTCTTTTAAAGGCAATGGAGGCTGGTCACCGTTAGACTCCGATAAGAATCAGTGGCTGCAGGTGGATCTGAAAGCCAGGAAACAGATCACTGCCATAGCAACACAGGGCAGATACAGCAGCTCTGATTGGACGAAACATTACAGATTGCTTTACAGTGACACAGGAAGTAATTGGAAGCCTTATCAGCAGGATGGCAACATATGGGTGAGTTACGTGGAAGGCCAGATGATTCATTGCTCAGGGAACAAAACAGTGTTTTTGGCTAAGAGAGCTACTGCTGCGCCCCGGAGAACTCACATGACCTACATAGCACATAAGTTTAGCCAAAAGTGCAACTTTTTCCTCAAAAAAGTTTGTATCCTCAAAGTACTGAGGAGTTTAGAGAAAGTTTTTAGAGAGTCTTAAAACGTCCTTTTCGTAACACTTTGGGAAAGTAAAAGCCTTATAAACTGGTTATATTTCTAATTTACGCGTATATGTTATGGCATTAGCCTGCTGTAGATCAGTGTTTCTTAACCAGGGTCCCGGGGCCCAGCAGGGGCCTCACGAACTTCTATGGGACCTTAAGATGACTTACAAATATTTAAAATAGGACAAATCAAGCATTAAATTACGTTTAAAAAAGCAAGATATTTCTCAGTGGTTGGTTACATTTATAACAAATATACATTTCTCTGGTTATGCCAAGCTCTAGAATATCATATTGGATAAAACTGTGAGTCGTGGGCCTTCAAATATTGTGGACAATGTGGTGCCTTAAAGTCAAAAAGGTTGATGTTCACTGTACTAAAGGAAACACACAGAGATTAATGGGGTCTTTTTCTCAAGAGAAATCTCTGTAAGACTTAAGCAAAAGTTTTAATCGTTCTCATTGATGACAAAAAAAACATTTCTACATTTTCTTTCCTGCAAGCTCCTCTTAAACGTAAAATTGTGTTCCGATTGTATTCCTCGTTTTGAAAGGCTAACATGCACATTTTTGTTTGAAAATTATGAACAGGATTATGTTGAGTCCGTGTGACAGTGGAGCGTTACACTTTAAATTCCCTCTTCAAATAATTTTGCTGAAATGGTGAAGAACAGCGAGACGATGAAGCTGAATTTATATGCAAAGGCAGTTCTCCTGGAGACGTGTGCCAGGACTCGTCGTATTGATCTGTGTGCTCACACTGAGCAGTAAAATGGAGTGTCTCTCCTCCAGTAGGTTTTCGTTGCTTTTATGAAGTGCTGTTCCTTTCCTCTGCCTCAGACATTTTCAGGGAACTGGAACTCGGAGCGGGCCGTGCGCCATGAACTTCAGCATCCCTTTGTGACCCGATACGTGCGGTTCCTCCCCCTGGACTGGAGTGAGGAGGGCAGGATTGGACTGAGAGTGGAGCTCTACGGTTGCTCCTATTGTGAGTGTCTGTAGTGGGCTTGTGCAGTTCAAGTCTGGCTGTTGAATTTAATTTAAGGGTTTAATTGAATTTATTGGATAACCATTTCCTACATCCGTACTTCATCTGGTCTGTAACTGTATACTTTTTTAACACCCTTGGATATGATTGGCTTTCCTTTTGCATGTGAAAGTTCTCTCACAGTTATTAAAGAATGTTGTTGCAGTAATGTTAGTAAAACGTTAAGTTACATATCACATATATCAAAAATTTTATTCTTAAGTTGTTAGTGGAACGTTTTTTTAAAACTGTATAGAAAGTTTTAATAATGTTCTTACATCCAAGCAATAACGTTAATACAATGTCTAAAAACCTGGATGTTTTAAACGTTCCTAGAACTTTCACAATAACATTTTTAATGTTTTGAAACCATTAATGAAACGTTTATACAACCTACACATAAGCTGGGAATGCTATATACAGGTTACTGGTTTGGGTCAGGTCCAATATAGTTACCTCATTCCTTAATAACTGCATCTTTGATCTTCTAGGACTCGGGATCGAGTTTTGAATCTAAAAGTTAAGAATTTGTTATATGGCGCACAGATGTGCACCACCAGATTTATGCAACATAATTTACAATGTGGCCCCTTTAAATAAAAGTTTCCTTTCATAACTATTGCATCATAATGTTTGTTTGTTTGTTTGTTTGGATATAGAGTTAATATATATGTGTGTGATGAGGCTGCCCCATTTTTTCTGCGCTCAGGGGCGGATGTGATCAGTTTCGATGGGGAGGGAGTGATCTCGTATCGATTTCGGCAGAAGAAGATGAAAATCTTGAAGGATGTGATCTCACTGAAGTTTAAGACCACTAAAGGAGACGGAGTGCTGCTACATGGGGAGGGGCAGCAGGGCGATTACATCACTCTGGAGCTGCGCAGAGCCAGACTGCAGCTGCTCATCAACCTGGGTGAAGTATTAAACTCTGTGTGATATAAACACATGAACATAAATGATGTTACAGCGTGTGTTAGCTGCTGCTTGCTATGGTGAAGCATGCACATGAATACCATCACTGCTTTACAATTAACCAGAATCAAACCAGAACAAACCAGAAGGTTTACTTTAGTGCTTAAAATAATGTATCGTCCAGTGTAAAATCAGAGTCTTGACACAGAACCATTTACTTCACGTTTATAGTTACACCCTCTGCAGACGCTTGTATTCAAAGCAACTTACACAGGTTTCTGCGTATACAATTTATCAGTCTGTGTGTTCCCCGGGAATCAAACCCACAACCTTTGCGCCACTAACTTAACGCACAACCAGTTAAGCTACAGTAACGCTGTAGCTGTTCGCCTTTATACACATATGTATGTACACGTATGTTGCATGTGCTTGTCTTTATAATCTAAATTGTCATTCTGAAACCAGCGTTTAGTTTTAGGATGAAAAACACAAATAAAGCCTGAAATATTGTCTCATCACATGTTCTGGATGGGTCGCGATGGGTCTGACCCTGCTGACCTCTTTCTGTAATTGCTTCTGGTACTTGTGTCTATTTCAGGCAGTAATCAGTACGGCTCTATTCGGGGTCACACTTCGGTGTCTGGCGGAAGTCTTCTGGATGACGATCAATGGCACTCTGTTCGAATCGAGCGCTACAGACGGAGCGTCAACTTCACTCTGGATCAGCACACGCAGAGCTTCCGCACCAACGGAGAGTTTGACCACCTGGACCTCGACTATGAAGTAAACGACTGAATTATAATAAACTCACGTTTCGTGAACTCAGGGCTGGCGGATCGCTCACTATTAACTGACTGGAAAGACAGTAACTGTAATTTATGAAGTTAATCCCGTTTAATCATTTTACGCCAGTACCAGCTGTCAGGGAACGTTCTCAGAACATTCTGTAACAGTTCCTTCAATGTTCATAAAAAGGTTCTAGTAGAATGTTTTTAAAGTTATATAACATATGTCAAAAACGTCATTCTTAAGTTGTTAGTGGAACATTACAAACGTTACAAAATGTAATACCATTTTTAATTTACGTTCTCATAATCAAGCAATAATATTAATACCACACTTAAAAAACGGATGTTTTGAATGTTCCTAGGACATTCAAAGTAACATTTTTAATGCTTTTGTTACCTAAAAGGGATGTTATGGAAACGTTCGTACAACCTGATATTTTTACGAGAAATTGACAATGTGATGAGTTCAAAAAAACACAGTGAGAAAAGAAGGATGAAAAGTAGCAAGTAAACTCACGGATGAGATTAGATGAACGTTTAGCTGCTTATATTACAGCTGGTGATTGTTTCCATCATTATGTTCTCAGATAACGTTTGGGGGTATGCCCGTGTCTGCCAAGGCCAGCTCGGGCGGGAGGGAAAACTTCTTCGGCTGCATGGAGGCCATTCATTACAATGGGGACAACATCACAAATCTGGCACGCAGGAGGAAAGTCGACACCTCCAGTTTCGTAAGTGTTGAATTTACATCTTTATTTTTATCAGGTGAATTCTGCCGAGCTCAGCAGCGTCTGTGAGGATAATACAGTAGCTGTGCAATATTCTAAATTACTGTGAACGCTACAAAAATACAGGTGTTCCTGTAGCTCAACTGGTAAATCATTGAGTTATCAGCATATATATACATATCAGCATATGCAAAGGTTGTGGGTTCGATTCCTGAGAGCACACATATTGATAGAAATACAAAGTGAGTGCGTAATATATATTGAGTGCATTGTAAGTCAGTATGGATAAAGGTGACTACCAAATACATAAATATAAATGTCTCAAAGATTCTATATATTAAAGAAATGTTTTGTGTTAAATAATTTTGCCCTGCTTTTCAGTTTTTAAAGAAGATACATTTACAGTAATGCATTTGTAATGGACGTCTATGTGGCCAGATGATGACTCAGAATAAACATTTAAATAGTCACATTACATGTTAACACAAGCAGGTTCTGACACGAACACCCTCCCACCAGTCACTCCCTCGCACCCGTCACACACCCTCTCTGTGGGCAGACACAGAGGTGTGATGCTTGCACCAGCCACTTCATTTGTGTTGCATTTTCACAGAAAAAGGTTTCAGTATGTGAGTGAGATGTCTTTTGTTTTCAGTTACTGTGCTAATTTGATTTCTTGTATCATTTACAGTAATCACAGCTCACTAAGGTTTGCCTCTTTAATGTCTCAAATCAGATATTAGGTGATTATATAAAGTTCTTCTCCCAGAACTATCCCAAGCCATACGCAGAGACTTCCTACCCTTTTCCCACAATGCATTGCGTGTTGGACACGGTCATACCAGGTCATAGCAGCTTAAGGTGGTCATGTCAAAATCGGTTTTTAGAGAAAAATACCTGTTTTTGCAGGTCAAAGGTGGTCTGCCAACCCCAACCAGCTTGATAATCTGGTTATAGTGGGGTGATAATTTAGCAGATCAACCAAAAAGACCTTTATCTTGATTCAGATAAGGGACAATAATGTCCAGGATGGACTAGCTAGAAACCAGCTAGCACCTTAAGCTGTTTGGATGTGATTAACCAATTTTTCCTCAATAAAATCCCCAAATTTAATCGATCCTTTAGAATTCCACTGTGTCGTGAGAACAGATTTGTTTAGCCCTGTATCTGTGGTTCCGTGTTTAACTGTCATTTCTCAACTGCTGCTCAAGTCTCACCGTCCGGTTCTCTCATTCCAGCACAACCTGACGTTCTCCTGCGCAGAGTCATGGACGTTCCCGGCGTTCTTTAACTCCACCAGCTTCTTGCAGCTTCCTGGTCGGACTGACGCAGACACTGTGTCGGTTCGGTTACTGTTCCGCACGTGGAACCCCAGCGGTCTGCTGGTCTTCACCCCCCTCATGCCTGGAGGGGTGGAGGTCAGTCTGGTGGATGGAAAGGTGACCGTGCACATATACGTCACGCTGGGGAAGAACACGCGTGTGGACGTGTCCTCAGGTAACATTAGATCTGCCAGCAGTCATTAAGAGCTCCTTTAAAGCTGCAGTCCGTAACTTTAGGCTCTCTACCGCCATCTCTGTTTGAAACGTATAATTGCAGGTCACTTTAAGAATCTGCTTCTTTGTGCAGGTTCTGGTCTTAATGACGGCCAGTGGCACAGCGTTCACTTCCTGGCGCTGGAGAGCATTGCCATGCTGACCATCAACGGCGATGAGACGTCCACTGTGAGAGCCGCCCTCCCCATTCAGATCAGAACTGGTGGAGATTATTTCTTTGGAGGTAATTCTTGTATATCTGTAAAATGCAATACGCGGTAACATGCTAAATAATGCGATATGCAATATGATAATGCTTTCGGTTTGTAAAATTATTTAAGTTATGCATTTTAAAATCTAAAATGATAAATTAAGTAGATATAAAATTCTATAACATTATACTTCTTATGAGTTATCGCCTCGTTGTTTTCCTCACCTTGTAAGTGGCTTAGGATAAAAGCTGCTGTCTAAATGTAAATGTAACCGACATTTTAATGAACCATTAAAATTCAGTTGTTCGGTTCAATTCACATTTATCAGTATTGCGCTTTTCACGACGCGTCGTTTCAAAGCTGCTTTACAGAAAATGAAACGTGTACATTCTCGTGTACATACATAAGTGTGTTATTGCGACTATTGCGATATGTATATTTGCAATAGTTTAATAATCTTGCAGCCTGTGCCCGTATGCCAAATTAACTGCATCGTATATCATGTTTTAAAGATGCCACGTGCTTGTCTGCAATATAACGGCAATTATGAAACGGCTCTCTATGCACAATTTACATTTATTTATTTCATGTACAAATGATTACTTTCATATTCAAATGAATAGGAAGCGAAATCATGTTGAAGGCTAATTTGAATGTTAATATTTGATCGGGAGCCTAAAGCTTCATCTTGATTATAGCTAATTGTTTTCTAAGATGGTTTGTGACGGGTTTTCATTTTCCCGCCGCGTGCAGGATATTTTCCGCGGACGGATCTGTCTCCTTCACAGCGTTCCTTTCAGGGCTGCATGCAGCTCATACATGTGGATGACCAGCTGGTGGACCTGCGCTCTGTGGAGCAAGGCATGCTGGGTACTTTTGAGAACGTCAGCCTGGACATGTGTGCCCTTATAGACAGGTAATTCACGCACACAGCAGAACGTCAAAACCTCCTCGTGATTTTGCAAACTAATGCAGCACAGAAGTCTGGGTGATACCAGAGTGATAGAAGCAGCTGCAGCAGCTGGTTTGATTTTCACTTCCAGTTCAGACTCCTCAGAAGTTCTTTGAAAGTCACTGATAATGTGTTCCTGGAACTGGAAGCTGATTGCATAATTCAAAACTGTGACGCTTCTTATATAACCTACATCTGACTTCCCAGCTAACAGCAAACGTCCTCAGAACGTTGACTAATGTTCTCTAAAAGATCTGTCAAAGGCATCAAAAAGCACTCTTTGCAGTAACACATCTTTTTTATTTACATTATATTTATCAAAACGATATTCTTAAGTAGTTAGTTGAATGTTTTAAAACATAACAGAAATGTTTGAATAACGTTCCTATAACCAAACAATGAATGTTGATATAATGTCTACAAAACTGGACGTTTGAAACATTTCTAGAACTTAATATAACATTTAACAATAACATTTGTAACGTTTCTGTTGCTAATGGAAACGTTAGGGAAACGCTCTCACAAGCTAAAAGTGTTAGCCGGGTTCATGAGGAAGCTCTGTCACACACACCTGCCTTCCTTTGATCAGACCGGCTGTGTTAACATGCAGGATCAGAGAAACTTCATCAGACGTCTGCAGACGAGTATCGTGAATGAGGCTTCATAGATCTGCAGAGCTGAGAGATGATCACAACAGGCGTGTGAGTCAGAGGACAGTGGAGGAAGTGTTAGGAGTGTCGGCTGATTACTGTTTAACTTCGTTCCTGGCGGTTCACCATCTGTGTGATTTACATCTATAACAGTGTGGAATGAGTCACGCAGAAACATTTCTAGCTCATTTCTCTTGCAAATAAAATAGAAATGAATAACAATAATTTGATAAATGAACGGGAAATTTGTTTTAGATTTTTATGTCGTTGTTTTCCGCACAATTAAGCAAATTCTCTAACTTTTTTAGTGCAATCAGCATGAATTGTGAGGAATGCTGCCATGCTGTGTTTGTTGTTGTTTGCTCCTCATCGTTCATTTCTCCACGTGACAGTAAAGACAGAGTTTCGTCTTTTGCTTTTCAATATTGAGAATTGAGGTGAATACATGAAACTATGCAAAAACATCCTAATGGTTCTAATATTAGGATAAATAGAATTGTTTTAGAATTTTGAGGGTAAAGAATAAAAGTATTCTTGACAGTTTTCATGAGATTGACTCTGTCAGTTGCTGATTAAAACACAATATAATGTCATTTCATTAACCCGTGGCAGTAAGACTCATGTTTATATCTGATCATGTTTAAATCTGATCATGGGTGAATCTGATCATGGGTGAATCTGATCATGTTTATATCTGATCATGTTTATATCTGATCATGTTTATATCTGATCATGTTTATATCTGATCATGTTTAAATCTGATCATGTTTAAATCTGATCATGTTTATATCTGATCATGTTTAAATCTGATCATGTTTATATCTGATCATGTTTATATCTGATCATGGGTGAATCTGATCATGTTTATATCTGATCATGTTTATATCTGATCATGTTTATATCTGATCATGTTTATATCTGATCATGGGTGAATCTGATCTGTTTATATCTGATCATGTTTATATCTGATCATGTTTATATCTGATCATGGGTGAATCTGATCATGTTTAAATCTGATCATGTTTATATCTGATCATGTTTATATCTGATCATGTTTATATCTGATCATGTTTATATCTGATCATGGGTGAATCTGATCATGGGTGAATCTGATCTGTTTTCCAGGTGTGAGCCGAATCATTGTGAACATGGAGGCAAGTGCTCTCAGACAGGAAACTCTTTTAAATGTGCGTGTGAAGGAACTGGATATTCTGGAGCCACCTGCCACAACTGTAAGCTAACATCCATATAATACATTCATCACACTTCCTGTGCGCTGTGTTTAACACTCTCTGTTGCTAATGTTCAGTTTTAAGCATCCCAGCTAACAATTCTAGGTTGTAGGAACATTTCCCTAATGTTCCCTAATGTAAGTATGTAAGTAATGTAATATTCTAAGGCATTCTTTTTGAATAATGTTAACGTTAACAAACATTCTACTAATGTTACTGGAAAAATATTTTTGATAATTTAGAGAGGACTGTTAGAGAACGGTTCTGAGAACGTTCCCTGTTAGCTGGCATGCAGACCTAGAAACAGGAGATGTTGGAGTGCTATAAAAGTCCAGAAAGGTTCCAGCAATCAAAACCTGTTTTATTGCCTGATGTCATAGCAGAACCTTTTAAACTCGTAGGAAAGCAAACTGCTGCTTTATAGAATCTAGTACCCAATATACTGATGTTCTAGAATCTCTAATGAAACATCAAGAACTATTTAGTCAACTCAAGAACCCTATACAGCTACAACAGGTCTTCAAACAGATCTTCTCAGCTAACAACTTTAGGTTGTAAGAACATTTCCCTAACATTTCCATTAAGTAACAAAAACATTATTCAAGCATTTTTTAAATTCTGTAACGTTTCTTAAACTTTCCACTAACAACTTAAGAATACAGTTTTTTATATGATATAATAATGTTTAAAAAACATTCTAATGTTTCGATAACATTGAGAGAGCTTTTAGAGAACATTAGACAACATTCTGAGAACATTCCCTGTTAGCTGGGTTTGCCGAAGCTGAATATTTATATTTAAAGCGTTTTAACGCTGCAGTGGCTGTTTTCTGCTGACACTGTGTGTTTCTTCAGCTGTGTACGAACAGTCCTGCGAGGAGTACAAACATTTGGGCCGAACCTCAGACATGTACTGGATAGATCCAGATGGCAGTGGACCGCTCGAGCCCTTCAGAGTCACCTGCGATATGACGGGTCAGAACATCACACAACACTGTCTATTCTAATGAACACTATTGTCTACTTACTCACTGACTGCAGTGTGTTGTGTGTGCTTCAGAAGACAAGGTCTGGACAACAGTTATGAATGATTTGCCACCTCAGAGTCATGTGACCGCAGCCTCTGGTCCTGAGGAGAAGTCTGTACTAACCCTCAATTACAACATGTCTGCTGAGCAGGTGACTTTTATGACCGCTGTGAATTTAAAAACTGAGAATATTATACCTGATGTGGTGCTGAGCTCATCTTCTGGGGTTTTTGTGGCCCAGGTGAACGCCGTCACCAGCAGCTCAGAGATCTGCGAGCAGTACGTGGCGTACACATGCTACAAATCACGCCTGCTCAACTCGCCAGGTAAAGAGTGTGGCTGCTGGAATGGAGGGCGGGGCTTAATTTTAGCCAATAGGAATTGATTGGATCATAAATGTGGGCGTTACATACCAGAACAGAACCATGTGGTTGAAAGGGAGGGTCTAAAAAAGTAAGAAATTTGTGTGAACAGTATTGTCGGTTAAGAAAAGTTATCCAATTTTTTTATTCTGTATTAAAATAATAATAATTAAAATGTTCCACTAAGTTCTTAAGAATAACATTTTTGATATATCATATATAACATTAAAAAATGGTGTACTAACGTTACTGCCGGAACGTTTTAATAACTTTGAGAGAACATTTGCAAACTTTCTGTGAACGTTCCCCGTTAGCTGGTTAGGGTCTGTCAGACAAAAGTCTCAGTTTGTTCTGGATGTAATCTCAGTTTGTTCTCGATGTGATCTCAGTTTGTTCTGGATGTGATCTCAGTTTGTTCTGGATGTAATCTCAGTTTGTTCTGGATGTGATCTCAGTTTGTTCTGGATGTGATCTCAGTTTGTTCTGGATGTGATCTCAGTTTGTTCTGGATGTGATCTCAGTTTGTTTTGGATGTGATCTCAGTTTTGTTCTGGATGTGATCTCAGTTTGTTCTGAATGTGATCTCAGTTTGTTCTCGATGTGATCTCAGTTTGTTCTGGATGTGATCTCATAACTGTGATGTAACAGAGATCTTTGTGGTTTTCCTGCAGCTGATCCTCCGTCCGCGTGGTGGCTCGGCAGGGGAAATGAGAAGCACTTCTACTGGGGCGGCTCGGGACCAGGCGTGCAGAAATGCGCCTGTGGCATCGAACGCAACTGCACAGACCCCAAATATTACTGTAACTGCGACGCCGATCTGAGACAGTGGTGAGATACAGCAAACTGTAACATGTAATCATTTGAAATAATTGACTGTACATTCAGAATAGGGTCTCGTTGACACGGCAACAGAGTAGGTGGCGATAGCATTATTTATTTAGCTATTTATTTAAAAATTGCAACAGATATTGTGATAATATCCTTATTGTAAGTTATTTTGGCCACTATAACCGTGTAGTGAAAAATCGAATATTGTGACTACCCAAATTCTGAAGAGTATGCGCAAATAACAAATATTGACACTACAGTGATATGTTGTCCCCTTGTGGTCATACATCTTTCTGCAGGAAAGAGGATGCAGGTCTGTTAATGTATAAGGACCATCTGCCAGTCAATCAGGTGGTTGTCGGGGATACGCACCGCCCGGGATCAGAAGCCAAACTCACTGTCGGGCCGCTGCGTTGCCAAGGAGATCGTGAGTGCAGTCTTTAAAATGGTTTAGCCCAGATTTAATCGGCTTTTGGTCTTGAAATGCCATTCCTATTACCCATAAACTATCACTAAAAACAGATGAATATGATTGGCTGATAATAGAACCCTAAATCTGAAATCTGATTGGTTGAGAGTAATCCAAGCTAACAATTTTAGGCTGTAAGAATGTTTCCCTAACATTTCCATTAAGTAACGTTCCAAATATGCAGTTTTTAGACACTGTATTGATGTTTTTGTTTGGTTATATGAACGTTTAAAAAAAAATTAAAATACATTAATTCTTTTAAAACCTTCAATTACCAACCTAAGAATAACGTTTTGATGTAACGTAACGTGAAGAAAACATCGTACTTAAGAACATTATTTGATATCTTTGGGAGAACTTTTAGAGCCAATTAACCAATGTTCTGAGAACGTTCTGTGTTAGCTGGGATGTAGTTCCAGGACCTTATCCAAATCAATTACAACATATGGTTACAGCTCTAAATATGTGTTTGCCATTTGTTTTGATTGATTGTGTGCATTTTTGGAGTGCTATTTTAAATTCATAATCTGATATGCATCTTAGAGGTCATCCGTTGAACTTCATTAGTCATTCAGAAACATCATCTCCTGATGTGTCACTGTGTTTATTTTGTAGGTCATTACTGGAACGCTGCGTCCTTCAACACGCCTGCATCTTATCTGCATTTTCCCTCCATCCAAGGCGAGACCAGCATCGACATCTCCTTTTACTTCAAAACATCCTCCTCACACGGGGTCTTCCTGGAAAACCTGGGAAATCCAGACTTCATTCGTCTGGAACTGAAATGTGAGATGCTTGCGTTTAATGTGTAGTGCGCGAGGGTTGCTCCTGAACCCTAGCTAGTGCTCACTGAATCCTGAGGCCGTTTAGCTTTGAATTATGTATTGTTTTAGTCAGAGAATTTAAATCATAATTTTCTCTCAACAGCTTCTACAATGGTGACGTTCTCCTTTGACGTGGGGAACGGGCCGGTAGAGTTGACCGTGCGCTCGTTCGCACCCCTCAGTGATGACCAGTGGCACAGGGTGGAGGCGGAACGGAATGTTAAGGAGGCCGTTTTGCGATTGGACAAGACGTACAGGGAGGCGCGGCTGGCCCCGCCTCAAGGTCACACCAGCCTGCAGCTCTTCAGTCAGTTGTTTGTTGGTAAGATCACCTGTTTGAGAAGCAGAAGTTTAGTAGAGGAGGAATCTCCAGGTGAAGATTCCTGTCAATTTGACTTTTAATGTAATATATGTTAAAACGTCAGTGAGCACTAACATACATTGTACGTTAAATTATATGAAGTCAAAAATGACAAATTAAATATTCTAATAATAATAATTGTTGTATCGGTCAGTTTGGTTTAGGAAAGACCTCATGTAGCAATTAAAAAATTGTGCACTCTTTTGGCTTCTAGTTGTTTTAGATATCTTGAGTTTCTGACAGGAAACGATCAGCTCTTTGTAGCTTAGAAAACGGTTGATTGTAAAAAACAGATAACTGTGTGTTCAGGGTCATCTAGAGTCTGTGGCCCTTCACTGCTTTGTTGTTGTCAGTTACGGAAATCTTCGTCTGTTTTGTTGTTCACTGTAGGGGCGTCAGGCGGGCAGAGGGGTTTTCTGGGTTGCATTCGTTCTCTGAAGATCAATGGCGTGACCCTTGACCTCGAGGAGAGGGCAAAGGTCACTCCAGGGGTGAAGCCGGGCTGCTCGGGTCACTGCACCAGCTATGGAATGCACTGCCAGAACGGAGGGAAATGTCTGGAGAAATATAATGGATATTCCTGTGACTGCGCTCTGACCGCCTTTGATGGGCCGTTCTGCAGTGAGGGTACAGTACAGCTGTAAAACATGTCTACTCTGAAAACAGTGTTACATATGTGACTCACTGTAATATTTGAATACTTCGCTCTGATTGGTCAGCAGCCAAATATTTTGTACAATTACTACAATGTATAATTGACTGTTGCCCTGGGCAACTGATTATATACAATACCTTCAAAAGTTTAGGATCACTTCCTCATTATTTGTTATTATTTTAATTCTTACAAAAGTTTCAGAAATAGTAAACTCATCGAACACAAATGTGACTTTCTTTAAAAAGAAAATTCCAAATGAATCAAACTGTGTTTTATTTTTGTGTTTTCAAAGTGGTCGTTCATTGTTTTAAGTTTGTACAAATAAACGCTTGGAATTTTGTCAATTTAACGAGCTGTTTAGTTGTTAAGTCTGCCATCCAGCGATACTTATTCAGTCTGGTGATGTCACTCTAAATGGGTTTATTTCCCCTTCATATACATGTGATAAACTAATCCTAATGCTAAGCAGCATCTTCTACAGATCACAGTTGTTTATTGGCTGTTCCACCATCTTCTGCCTCTGTTGCAGATGTTGGGGGGTATTTCGAGAGCGGGACACTGGTGCGGTACGACCTCATGTCTGAGAGCAGCTCTCCTCCTGCAGTTAAGGGTGTTCTGAGTGCTGTTAGTAATCTGACCCATGAGGAGCTCAGCTTTAGTTTCAGTTCATCTCACACGCCCTCGGTCCTCATCTACATCAGCTCCAAGACGCAGGATTACCTGGCTGTAGTTCTGCGGCACAACGGTGAGACACAGCAGTGTGGCCGTGACTCTCTGACCTGATTTCAGGAGGCAAAGCAGAATACAATACCACTGTTATTCACTATTCACTGTTATATCACTGTTATAGAGCTTGTGTATATTTTATATTTTGATATTCTGAATATCTGTGACGGTTTTTCTCAGGCACTCTTCAGATTCGCTATAATCTGGGTGGATTGAGAGAGCCGTTCACCATTAGCCTGAATCATCGTAACATGGCTAACGGACAACCCCATAACATCAACATCACGCGACATGAGAGACTCATTCAGCTGCAGGTACATCTGAAGCGCTCTCATTTCCTCTTTGCTTTGTGCTATATTAAAACATAATCACCCTAGCAAGAGTGCGTTATGGGCATGAATTAGTGAATCATGGCCGTGATTCGGCAGCAGGTATCGATTTACTCCACTGAGGAAATCAATAACTGGCATAGGGATACAAAGCAGCAAAGCGTCCCAGGGCTGTTCCAGTTTTGTATCAGCACCTCTCGCCCAATCAGATTGGAGGACCGGAACTAGCTGCTGTATAAATATACATGCCACTGTGTGTTGCAGCTGGATCACTATCCCACAGTAAACTACAGACTTCCTGAAGCCTCGGACACAGAGTTTAACCTCGTGAAGACTATTTTCCTTGGAAAAGTTTTTGGTGAGCATTTATTTACATGTTGTTTATTGTGTGTTAAGTGTGGGTGTAGTTTGTGTTTGTAGTTTGTTTTTGTGTGTGTTTCATCTTGCCAAAAAAACATATAATTCATTCACAAGATATAATTCATTTTATGTTCTTCTTTGGTTATACTGGCTTTGAGTCCTTTTGGATATTGTGTTTTTATATCTTGCTTTTGGTCAGTTAAGTCACATGGAGTTATATATGTTTTAAATGTTTATTAAGGCACATATCTAGTTATTGTTTCATATGTTGCTGTAAGTACATTTTTGGATTGGTTCTAAATTATCATTGAAATTCCAATAGGATTTTTGGTGTAAGGATGTTTTATTCCCAAATAGCTGGACTGAAGTCGTGTAACACATCTACCTTAAACATACCGTAGAACATTTGAGTTATAATTCATAGAAAGCAAATATATTCCAGTCCTGCCATTCCTGTACCATCTGTGTGAGTCCTGACATCATCATGTGAGAGCATCAGGCTCCGATCCTGATCCGATCCAGTCCCCGGGTTTTCCCGCAGCCACACGCTGAAACGCCCTGAGCTACATTAGCCGTAGTGAGCATTTGAAAGTGTGATGAGACTAAATCTACAGCGAGTCTGATATACTCAAACTGAGAATATTGCTCAGGAGCTAGCTGATGAAGGAAGAACTAGAATGAGTTAATCAGTGAAGATAAACCAGAATAAAGCAGAAGACGGTCGGTCTGAGGTGAGACAGAATAAAGAAACATTGTGCTGATCTTATAGATGCTCGAACCCTGAAAAGAAAGGCAGGTGCGTTCAGACCAGATAAATACATTTCTGCATCTGATCTCACTCAGGTAATATTACATTTAATAACATTAAATATAATGCTTGCTTTTTAGTCATCTTGGAAGAAACATAATATGCATAATATTGACAAAACACAGTACAAATGTTATATATACATGATTATATCATGTTATGATATAATTACATATAACTGTACTAGACAAGTATCCTTTAGTTTGTCATTGTAATATTAATAGATCTAATGTTCTGTGTGTCATGATCTTTATGGCGATGGAGAAGTTCATGTGTGTGGTGTGTTTGTGGTCGAGTGTTTTGTCTGTCTTAGTGACAGATTGACAGTGTAGCTGAGGCTGATGAAATACAGAGTAATCTATGCATGCATAACATTATACAGCTCATATGATAGAAAGACTTTGTTTCTTCATGCATGGATCATTATTGTGACGCCATGTGTGCATTGATTGGTTGTTTTGCCGTGACTTCAGTCCTCCAATCAAATTCAAGAGCCAGAATTATTTCCTCTGTATTATCCCTGTGCAACCGTTGTTTTCAATAATGAAGATTGCCAGTAATTTACATGTAATATTAACTATGAGAATCAAATTCACTTTCATTCTCCTGTAGACAGACGAACATGGACTTTTATTGGAAGTTTTAAACTGTGCGATGAAGAATCAGTCGCTCAAATGAACGCTTTTGTGTATACAGAGGGGAAGTTGCTGATGTTTCTGCTGTCGTTGTTGTGTTTCAGAAACGGGTCAGATCGATCCAGTGTTGATCGAGCGCTACAACACCCCGGGCTTCGTGGGCTGTCTCTCCAGGGTGCAGTTCAATCGCATCGCCCCGCTGAAGGCCGCCCTGAGGTCGGGCGTTCCCTCCACAGCCTCTGTACAGGGTGTCCTGGTGGAGTCCAACTGCGGGGCATCTCCCCTCACAGTTCCGCCCATGTCTGCCGCCTTTGACCCCTGGCACCCGGATTCAGGTAAAGAATGTTGCTAATGCTGGATGTTCAAAGACCTCATGACTCACAAATGTACCTGACCTTACAGTAAGAATTTGACTCAGATCGTCTGGTTGCAATAGGTTGACAGCATTATTCAGACTTATTTTTTTAATTCAGAGACTTTTTAAACATTCCACTTACAACTTCAGAATATTTGAATCATATATCATATATATTTATATATCATTATATACATATATATCATATATATTTTTGATATATATGATATATGATGTTAGGAAACATTGACACAAGGGTACATTTACAATTTATTTTGCACTCAAACTTGACTAAACAATCAACAGTATCTGTGCAGAACAGTACAACCACTGAACCCTCATAAACTTGTGTTCATTCTGCAAAATATACAATCTGGAGTCAAACTCAGATTTATTGTGCCTGGTGTGACATCAGTGTGAGTACTGGTCGTTTCACCACTTTGTATTTTGAAGTGCACTGTTCCTTTAAGAGCTGTTTGTGCATGTAATCTCTTCAGGGTGTGACTTACCTCATCAGTGTCTGGTGTAGCACACAGCGAGCTGTTTGATGCTCTCATGTGCCCTGGAGGCCAGTATCACAGCACACGCATTAGAGGTGCTGCTTTATTGATCCGGGTCTGGTTGAGGAGGCACAGCCTCAGCTCTCAAATTTAGGTTTCGGAGATCGTTTTCCTAATGTTTGTATTAAGTAACAAAAACGGTAAAAATTTTATTTTTAAGGTTGTAGAAACATTCCTAATGTACAGCTTTTTAAACATTATATTAATGTTACTGCTTGGTTATAAGAACAAACATTTTTAAATTCGTTCCGTTTTAAAATTTTAAAACGTTCCACTAACAGCGTGAAAATAATGTTTTTGATAATACATATAATGTTAAAAAAAGCTCTACTAGCGTTACTGCTAGTTTTTGATGACTTTGAGAGAATGTTAGCCAACGTTCTGAGAACTTTCCCTGTTAGCTGGGGTCTCATGTCCTCAGAAACACAGACTGATGTGTAACTCTCAGCCTCTGGCGAGCAGCTGCTTGCTGTGTTACTGAGAACATTCGTGCTGTTTTTATAGCTTGTAGCATTACAGACAACATAAAGCCATTCATGTAGAAACACAGAGAAACGAAAAGAAATCAATGAGGTAAAACAGACTCAAGCTGACAGAGCCCTGAACGAGTGCCTGCATGACACTCTAGCACTTTCCCAACTAACAAACATCGGTTGTAAGAATGTGTCCCCAAAAGTTACAAAAACATTTAAAATGTTATTTTTAATGTCCTAATGTTAAACGTTTAAAATATTCTCTTGTTTAGATGTTAAAACATTTTTTTAAATTTTTTTAATTTAAGAAATAATGTTTTTGATATATACGATGTATATCATTAAAAAATGTTCTACTAACATTGCTGGTTTTTGATAACATTGAGAGGATGTTTACAGAACAATAGCAAACGTTGTGGGGATGTTTCCTGTTAGCTGGGTTATTCTAGAGTCGAGTTCTCTTGAGTTTTCAGTGGCTTCTGTCTTTAAGTGTGTGAGGAATAGTTTGCTTTCTTCTGCAGAGATCAGTCATGCGTCTGGAAGCAGATTTTGTTCTGGTGTCCTCAGTAAGACATCTGTGGTCACCACCCTGTAGAGAGGATTACTGCAGTACAGACCTGCGTGTGCGTGTGTGTGCGAGGATGTGTGTGTGTGTGTGTGTGTGCGAGGATGTGTGTGTGTGTGTGTGTGTGTGTGCGAGG
>JAZGTI010006063.1:0-24117 GCA_036877585.1 Botia kubotai | reverse complement strand
GCCACCTTAGTGATCTTATTTCGTGCCAGGCCCAGATGCTCTAACTGAGGCATGGAGATAAACGCATCTTTGCTAACGCTGGAGATGAAGTTTCCCTCTAAGTTGAGGGTCTTTACGGTGCGCGGCAGATGCCGTGGAACCTGTTTCAGTAAGTTACCTTCCAGATTTAAACTTTCTAGACGACTAGCGTTGGTTAGTGATGCCTTGCCGAGCCCTTTATCGGTCAATCTATTTGCACTTAGATCCAGAACTTGTAGCTCGGCCTGACCCCAGAACATGTCACCTTGGAGACGCTGGATGAAGTTGCCACGAAGAAAAAGTTCTCGAAGGCTGAGGGGTAACTGCAGTGGGACAGAGGTGAGCCTGTTATTGGAAAGAGTAAGTGTGCGTAGATTGCCCAGTGGAAGAAGCACTCCTGGAGGGATGGAGAACGATTTGTTTCCCAGACTGCTGTTACTCAGACTGAGGATTAGTAGGCCGGGGCACCGACCAAAGGCTGCTGCTGACATTCCACTCACCTGGTTCCCATCCATCCGCAGCTCCTCCAGAGTAGCAGGCAAGTCGGTTGGGATACTCCGGAGAAGATTCCTCTCCATGTATAGTCTTTTTAAGCTCTGAATGCCTTCAAAGGCACCCTCGATGGCAGCATCCGTTAAATTGTTGTTGCTAAGCACCAGGAACTCCATGGAGTCGTACCCAGAGAGCAGATTTAACTGAATTCTGTCAATGTAGTTGTTCATTAAGAGGATGTAACGAGAATTGTAAGGAATTCCATAAGGTATTTTGTCCAGATGTTTGTCGGAACACTGCACCACCCTGTTAAAAAAAATCATGGGAAATCACAGCATAAAATCTCCAAATTTTTTTCAGCACAATAACAAACAACATCAGTACAACTGTCAACTTGGCTGATTAAAATGGGTTAGACACATACCTTCCATAACAGGAACATTCTGGAGGACAGTAGTGGTCTTCAAAATATGGAAAATATGAAGCAGTCGTTGGCTTCAATTTCTTCTCCTTTCTCACATTTTTTCCTTTTTTCAAAGCTTTTGTTATCTTCTTCCTTCTGTCCTTCTTCTGAAGCTTTCTTGTCTTCGCCTTTGTTGTCGTACTGCTTTTGGATATGGCACCTGAAACTTTGTTTTTAGGTTTGTTTTTAGGTAGAGCCTCAGCAGTGGGGCCTGCTTTTGCTGCCACCGCTGTGGAATCAACACTCACTTCCTCCGGTAGATGCAGTTCAGAGATGTTCATGGCATGGAGCTCCACTTTGAGATCATCGCTTGTGCTGCTTCTGTTTTTTAGTAAGGTGGACCCTATTACCTCAGCAGTTGAGTTGAGAAGGGATGGAAGTGAGGTATTGGTTATGAAGGACATGCTCTCAGCGGTTGCTGCTGGGGTTTGTGATATGGAAGGGAATGATGGTGGGTGAGTTGCTTGTTTGTGGACTGATCCTGTCAGTAAGTGCAGGACAGGATGAGAGGCAGTGGTTTTGAAAGGAGGAGTGGTATATTGTTCTATAACTCGTACAGTTGGAGCTATGTGTTCCTCCACTGCTTCTGTAGGACTGGTAATCAATGCAGAGAGGAGTGGTTTAGCTGTGATTTGTTTCTCCTTGTTGTCCTCTCGGATTACATCTGATGTATCAAGTTCATCTTGGTCTTGTCTTTGCTTCTCTTTTACCTCTACTTCCTGCTTTTTGACATCACTTCCTGTTTGTCCTCCAGTTTCTCCCTTAATTTCTGTTTTCTTCATATCAGTGTCCCCATCTGTCTTACTGTGAATAGTGTCTATTACGACACTTGCCCCTTGGACTGTGACTTCTTCCTCATTTCTCTGCTCCTCTTCAATGTTAAAAGTTTCTGCCGTCCAATCAGATCTCAGCTGTGTGCTAAGGTCACTTTCTGCAGATACGTTGTGCAGCACTGACACATTTAAACCTACAAAAGGTAAGACGACTTTGTGAATTTTGTAAACAAAATAATAATAATTCAGCTACTGTAAGGACAACTAAAAAGTACTGAAAAACGAACACATATACAAAGACGTTACAGCTACTGTTTTAGAAAACGAACCGCATATAAATCACAAATGAATTGCAACATATGACTGGAATGTCAAACATTCTATATTTAAACTTTTAAAAACAACTATGTTAGGTAAATACAAATATACATTGTATATAGCCAAAAATAGCTTTAATAATGAGTTTAAATGTATCAAATGAATCAAAATACACTTACTTGGCTGAAACATGATTGTGTGCGCAGGCACAGCAAAAATCCAAAACAGCAACATGCTGTTCATTTTTGGCTAGTAATGGCTAAAGAGGAGAGAAGTATTTTAATTAGGATTTGGAAACCTGTTTGTGTTCATTTATTTGTCTGCAGTAAAACTCATGGCCATCAACCAAGCGAGTTAAAGATTTTTTATAATGAAAAACCGATTCCAACGTGCCAGGAAGCATCTGAACGGGTTCCATTTACAAGCCATAACTGATCATGTGAGTAATAAATCTCAATTTTTTTATTTTAATGAGATTGGCCCGCCAGGCAGAGCTTACCTGGAGTGTGTTCAAGGTGAATACGTGGCGTCCTTTAAAAGCATAAGACCTTTCTTGCAGATATAAAAGACATCCTGGCTTCTTGTGTTACACAGAGTGACTGACCGGTGAGGCTGAAAAGCAGTACAGCAGTACACACATACACAAACAAATAGATGCACATAGGCACTAATGGACGCATTTAAAGGCTCTTCTTGTCCGCCATGGGAATTCCACATACAACACTGAGGAAAATGATGCAGTCGTGAGCAATAGCTTTTCAAAGATACTTATCATTACGGGAATTTTCTCACTCACACATTACTTTCAGAAGAATCTAACAGATCAATTCAAAGCAAAGGACACAGACATAGTGGACACAGAGGTCAAAGGTCAGGTTACAGGATTGACACTGTTTGCCCTGCCTTTCACAGACACTGGTACCACTGGCACCACAATGACAAGTGTTTCCTTTAAAGGTCTGTGGACCCTAAGGGGACCTTGCAATGGGTTCAGATTTAGCCAAAGATAAGCCAAACTGGATCAAGACATATATATTTAATATAAAGGCTGTATATTAATTAACCACTATTCTGAATATTCCTATAAATGAATAAATCTATAAGGGACTTTTGGATATGCAATAGTTAAACTGGTTGTTGAGTGCTGAAAGTTACAGCTGAAAGTTACTGCTTAGTTCAGACCCCGGATGATGTTTATGGCATGCAGAAAATTAAAAGATAATGAAAAGAAGATTTTTGCTGCAGCCACCAAGCAGCAGGAGAGGAGCATGTGAGCTGGCAGGGCCATGCAGGAATCTGGTCAGCATTTCTGTACTGACCGCACAGCACATATCGCAAACAGATCAAGAAATAGCAATGAAACACCAAAAACAACTGAAATAAAATGGATTTTTTTATAATTGTAGGTTTGTAAATTACCATATGACCTGGAGAAGGTACATTGTAGCTGGTGGAATGTGACTCCACTACAGCAGCACTGCTTATATATGGCACAATCATTGTCAACATTATATGTATTTTTAAGTCACTAAAATGACCATCCATGCAAGTTCTTATGGACTGACGCATGGTTATGCACAATAAAGAGTCAGCATCCTGTTGGACTTTTATTTTGTATATTGTGTTTTCATTGGTCTGCATTAAGGTAATAGCAATGTGCAGCTACCCCATGAGACAGATAGACACAATAACATCATCAGTGATATCAATAATTCCAGTTCATTAAAATGTAATGGCCTCACAATTACTGACATGGTCATCGTGGTCATCTTCTCTACAGTACAGTCAAAGAGTGGAGAGCTGTTTGTGTTTTACGTAGCAAGAAATGTTATTTTACATTGAATTTAAAGAAATACATAGTGATGATAAACGTCAGTTTTTTATTGTTTTAATAATCTTGTCATTAGTATGAAATAGTAAATAAAATATACACACAACCTAAAACACGGTATGTGTTCTCTCAGTATGTTTAATATATACCAAGTATGGTCCACTACAGAGTGTGATACGCTTTTATTTGTTGTTACAGTAGATGGAATTATCATTTTTAACCACTAGGGGGCATTACAGGACTGTTTGCATTTTGCCACGCTCACACAGATAAACTACTCTGGTGCATTACATAATACAGGTCGGGTGTGTAGATAGAACTGAGTTGTTTATCTAACAAACTTTTGAATCTACATGTTTATGAAGTGCTTCTGGTTTTCGCCCATAAAGAAACAAAACAAAAGGACAGTGATAAACGTGATTCTTTTCAGACGTTATCTTTGGTGTCAACACTGCAGTATGGGGACAGGGCCCCTAAGTGCTAGATGGACAGAATGAGGTAATGACACAGATTCGTGGAAGGCAAGGACAGCATTACTGTCACTGTCTGTGGGCATGAGGAAGGAAACTGGGGCAGCATGTCCTGACAAACCACCTGTTTGGGAAGTGTGACAATGAAGTGTTTGCAAAATAAAAACAGGGTACATGTGTGTGTGTGTGTGTGTGTGTGTCTATCATAAAATCTATCTAATAAAGTCTAAATCTTATCTGAATGCAAAAGAGGAGCTTACATTAAACTTAAATGGTCTGAATAAGGATCATGTGAGTAATAATACTGATATTCTAATCTGATATATGTGTGTGTGTGTGTGTGTGTAGATATCTTCAATCTTTGTATACACACACACACACACACACACACACACACAGAATGCAGATATCTACACAATATTAAAACCACTAGGCCCATGCCTTGTAAATTGAGTGCTGTACCATTGCTTATTCAGGCCTTAGGGCTTAACATTACTGGTAGACACTTCAGTGCTTTACTGTCACTGACATGTTTGCTGAAAGGCCAACAACAGACTTCAGTGACACACCTAGAATCAACACTGGCCCTTTTGTTCGCTCTCTTTTGTGCGTGTTCTAACACCAATGACGCACACCTGGTCCAGAGACAGCTGAGCAGCCAGCTGTCCAATTACATTCATTTAAAGGGCCGCAGTTTCAACACGACTTGTTTATGAATTCTAATATCCTAAGATTGAAGCAGACGGTCTGTACTTTAACCTCATGATCATGGCAAGAGCCAATAAAAAACTCATGTTTCATTTTCTCATTCAACACCTCAGAATCAAAACAAATCGGATTCACAGGGGGATGCGAATCACATTTGCCTCCAAATGTTAATTCGTTTACATGCAATGAAACCCGAACACTAAAATGTGGTTATAAACCCTTTAATCATCTGGATCCAGTCATATTTTCTGAATAGAAAATAAATGCTGGTTGTATGAACTTGCATGTAGCCCAACAGATGTATTTTTACAAACAAAGGGTGAGCAATGCACTCCGTTTTCGGGTTGCTTCTAAAGGGGCCACATTGTAAAAGATTGTGTTTAAAAACATGTTTATATTGCATCTTTTGTGCAACAATTTGTCAGCTCAGCAGCAAAACCTGCGAATCAGGCCTGAAACAGACCAGGCCTGAGATCTGAAAGCCAAGGCATCAAAAATTCTGTTCTAGATTCTGTCGGCCATCTTGAATGCATCAAAGCTTAATGGTATTGATCTAATGCTAAGCAACACACGGACCTCATACGGTACTCTAACCCCCTAAGACATGCTTTGTGGTTTCGTGTACAGCCGACCAAGATGGCATAAGGTGTTATTTTCAACAGGATGAGGTCAGGCTTGTACTGGTTTCTGCAGAAACTGGTAATTTTCCTCTATTCCAAACACAATAGAAAAGCGAGAGAGAGAGAGAGAGAGAGCAAGAGAGCACAATGGTATCTCCTCCCCTCGACCACAGACCCATCTGCCCTTTCTCTGTTGGGGGTCAGGGGTTTGAAAGGTTATAGGTCTCAGACAGCGATCAATTTGTCAGTGAACTGCAACAGATCCGCTGTGTATGTCACGCACATACAGTAGAGTATGAGCAGTACAGTATATGTATACAGTACAGAGCGCATGAACTTGCCTTTATCTTTACACTGTGATGTCACAATGCTATCGACTACCAGACACTCCGTCTGTTGTCCATATCTGTGACGGAAAAGCCGAGTAAATGTTTAATCGCAGCTCACTGCTGATTCCAAATCAGTTTCAAAGACCAGATCTATTTGGCTGACAGAAGAATCACTGCTTATCAGGGCAACAGTATGTTTGGTGATGGTAGGCGATGGTACGTGGGCAATTCGAGTTACAGTCTGGCTTGTTAGTCTTTTAATTGTTCTAACTGGATGTCAACAGCTATAGAACAATGAGATGAATTTAACTGGTACTTAGTTAAGATTCTTGCACTGAAAAAAATATAGTATTTTTTTGTGTGAACTTTGCAGTAAAAATATTTATAGTAAACATCCTAAACGCAACATGAAAGGTGCTTTCCAATAATAGCATAGCCTATGAATTTGTTATTTTGGTATTTTTCCTCATTTTATGTCTTATAAACCTTTTCTTATTTGTTTGTTTGTGATGCACCCGTTTCGTCAGGAAGAAGGAATTCATCAGTTTTGGATTCCTGTGTTTTATTCGGCAATCCTGTTATGAGATCTCCATATTATTTTGATCTCCATATTATCATGTTATTTTATAAAACAAATCGGACATGTATTCTCAAACAAGTTCAATAATTCACCAAATCCCCACATCACACACTCTCGGCATGTTATTGAAAGAAACCATGTGCTTGAACTTATTCCTGGATGACCAGAAACTGACTATACACACTGCCAGTCACACATACACAAACACAGACTTTTGGGCACTTTGCTGGCCTAGAAAATCCAAATATTTTCAGCGATCCATCGCTCTTTTATGAGCTGTATGAGGTCTGAGGCAGGGCCCCTGACAGGCCTCTGCTCTGTTGTCTTAACCCTGCCCAGAATATTCTAGCACATCACTGAAGTTTTTATTGGACATGTCCACATGTACAGAGAAGCTGAAAGCCTTCCGAAAACACACGTTGAAAGGAAAAATTATATACATATGTCAGACTGATAAACAGGAAACTTATAATCCAACTTCAGCCATATTTAAACTGCAGGTTAAAGAAACATATAAAAAAATCTATTTATATCTATGTCTGCAAGCAATAGGCCAGTAATAAGCAAAATTTGCTTTCATTTAGTGTTTTTTTGTCTTGTCTTGACATCCTTGAAACAAAGATTACAGAACTGTGTAAAATATATTATAATACTTTTTTTAAAGGACGAGTCTTGTTTTATTGCACTAGTAAAAAGTTTTGTTTTAAAAGACAATTCTAATAAAATTTTGTAAGGTTTATGCCAACAAGAGAAAAGCAAATAAATGTGTCTTTAAAACAAATCAAACACATTATACAATTTTATGGGATGTATCTAACCTAAATGATTTAAAATCAAATGACCATTAAGATCAGAGATAAGTAGGCTTTGTCAGTAAAGACAATTTGTCCAGGACACATATGTGACTCCAGTCTTGTGATGTGAAAGACAGTCCTGTCTATATAATACAGCTCCTCTATCTATGAGGATTATTAACAGCACACCCAGACAGACGCACATAAGCATCATATTGATTTGTGCACATGTGCAGGACGCCACAGATAAAGACACAGCTGGCCATCTTCCTGCTATAAATGAAAAGAAATGGGGGGGAGAGAGAGAAGGAGAGCGTTTAAAGACCTGTCAAGTTAGACTATGATTTTAGATTAGACTGGATGCTACTGCATAAATATTCAAATGGCCATATGTAGCAGCGTTTGTATGTGTGTGTCTTCTTTGGATGGACTTGACTGCACACCATATGCTCCACTGTGCTTGTATTACTGCTTCGACTCCCAATCAATCAAATTCAAATATATAAAGAATCAAAGCTTCGTTCATTCAATCACTCATTTCAGTCAAAGTTTAAAGGGACGGTTCACCCAAAAATTAAAACTGTGTCATTCACCTTTATGTCGTTCTAAGCCCAAATAACTTTTTTGTGGGTTGTGTCAGCTGCATCGTGTATTTGATTTGAAAGCTACAGTGGAAAGGAAGATTCTCAGAAAAGACATTTTAACGAATTATCATCTGATCCATCTAAATCACTCCTTATGATGCTTCTATGATGCTTTGTCACTTTGGAGTCTGGCATTACTTTTATTAGAGAAGGTGGGAAAAGAACAGCCAGGAATTATTGTACAACAGCTGTATTATACAAAGTTCACACAATAAGTTTTAAACTATAAATCTAAACTATTCTTTTTCAATGAACTAGGATATGGGGCCACAAACAAATGCAACATGAGTGCATCAGAGGACAGACGTGTGGCAGGCTTCTGCAGGTCCTGCCGATTTGTTGTGGTGAGATATTGGCTAAAACTTGTGTGCATCTGCGGGGGGCAGTTGGGGGGGGTCAGGCTGAGGAGACGTGCGATTATGTCCTGACAGTTGTGTTTGTCTTTGTGTGTTAATGGTGGAAAAGGGTGCAGGAGGTTGGGGTTGGAGGTGTGGAGTGGGGGGTTGTGTTGGTGACACCGAAGACAACCAAGACTGCATGACAACAGACCTCTCATTGGCTGCACAGTGGCTGTTTCAACCAATCATGCGGTCCTTCGAGTAGGAGAAAAAAACAGATGCTTGCCATTGTGTGAAAGTGTACTCTCTCAAAGTAAAGAAAGAGAAAGAGAGAGAAAAGTTTTCAGTTGTTTAGTTGAGTTTTCCAAAACACTATTAATATTTCTCAAGGTGCTGTGATGTATTTTGGAGTTAGTCACCAAAGCAAATGCGTTAAAAGTTTAGAGATCATCTTTGCACTCTACAGACCTCAAAATTCTTCTTTTCCCCTCAGAAACACCACTTTCCTCTCCTGAAATACCTTCTCCCAAGGGTTCATTTTAAAAGCATTCGCTGTAAACCTTGAAAACAATAGTCTAGGCTCGCCTTACAGGAACACGTCTGCAAATTCACTGAGCTGGTCTGTCTCCTGCCCTCATGAATGATGAGGAGTCTGTTTTTAGGTCAGGCTGAACGGACACCATACAACAGCAGATAAAAGAGCTAAAACTGATTTTAGAGGGTTAGGAAAGATCAGTGTTAACCTGTTCAGTTCCTATAAAACCTCACGGCTTGTGTGAGTCTACACTATGTGTGAACTGGATATCGTACCCTGTTATTGAGCAAAGCTGCTGAAGTTTGTAAGTATCAGTTGTTCCTGCCAAGTCAAGTATCACTGTTATTATCGCTGATGCTGTGGGATTTGTTCTGGTGGCGACTGTATCATCAGACTGGCGGATGACACAAAGAGGTGGAAAGTTTTTCAAAATAATTTGTTGGTGGGCTCTTTTGACTCGAGCCAGTAAGAAACCACGGAGAACCCCCTAGCAACCACATAGCAACACTCTGACAGACTACACAATCAAAAGTGTGCAACAATTTATGTACAAATAATTTCACAAAGAACTGACACTGAATTCTATTCTGCTTGCATTTAAGAATGAAATGAAAAATGTAACAATCTTGTTTAGTTAATTTTAGATTTAAAAACGCATTTATACATTATGTATACTAACAAAGGAACAGATATAAAGGCATTATAAAAAGCATTTGCACATTCTAGATTGGTAATAGGCAATGTAGACTACACACAGCGACACACATGCACAAACACACTCTCTGGCCCTCTTCACACAGATAGCTGTTAAAACTATTAAAACCTACATTGATCCTTATCGGAAGCAAACTTAGTCACAAACTACTGTGTAGTACTTGACTACTTACAGAATAGTGTTTAAAGTACACAGGTGTCTCTCTCAATGTGTGCTCGGGTGAATAAGTTACTGTGTTTCCATGTCAACCTGTCTCCACTCAAACTGCTGCATGACATGTTGATGATTAATGTTCCGGAGCCTCGGCTTGCTTGTTTGCTTGCGCTAATGGAAAATGTGCCAATTTTACTTCCCCAAAATAGATACACCTAGTTTATGATAATAAGTGGCGGTTCATGGCTGTTTATGTTCTGGTTTAACTGCCACTGCAAAAAGCAAAATCTGTCAGCGGGGTCAAAAGCATAAAAACAGGTGGATCCTGATAGTAATCTGATCCTGACACCTTCCAAAAGTCTTCAGTTATTCGTCAACATTTTGGAAGTATTTCTGAGCAAGTACGATCTGCTCCAGGAACCCCAGACAATCCACATTTAAATCCATTCTCATCACAGCGGGGCACACTGGAGACCAGACCTTCAATCCTCCCACAATACATGTCAGTTTGGGGGGAACCAAAGCTGGTGTAATTTTGTAATGAACCATGTGTGTGTGTGTGTGTGTGTGTGTGTGTGTGTTTGTGTGTTTATGTATAGACACAATAGTAATCTAGTCTGCTCAGTGGATTAAATTGGATTGTCTGGAAACCGTCTTCCTTCTGTGCTTAGACACACACACGCAGACATCAGTGGGATGAACATGTTTTAGTGTTTTAGAAAGCTCTTCAGTGAGAAACAAATGTGATTTACTGTAAATATATTTGTGTGTGTTTGTTTCCTTGGCATCTGTTTGAAATATTCCGCGTCCTTTATGTGGTTCTGGTCTCCCACATCCTTCATTAGCTCATTTTATCATCCAGCAACTTAAATAAACCCCCGGTTACACACTTACAGTGTGTGTATGTGTGTTTCCTCTAACATAAGGAAGGAATAAGCGCGAGAAGTGCAAAGAGAAACAGACACACGCAGACAGATTATTAATCATCCAAAAAGATCATAGAATTCTTGCCAGTTTTCATATGTTCATATATTTCTCAGACTGTCAGACACACACACACACACACACACACACAGATTTTCACTGCCTAAAAGACATCAGCAGTGGCTATTTCGCTGCTTACTGGTTGTCGTATCCACTAAGAAGCTGTCATTACAGACCATGTATCCCTCTAATTAGAAAACACCTGCTTAGTTCAATGAGCAATGTTTACATTTGTGAAATTCTCTACAGTTTCATTCTGGTGCGTAAAACAAACATCCACAGACATCATGCCACAGAAATCTGCTTCCATACACATCTTAGATAAAACCAAACTGTTTAACTTTAGCAATGTATAACCTGAGTCAATAAATCAGCACCAGGTTATCTGCTTTAGCTGTTAGCGATTATCTACTGTTCATTAGCACTGTAGTTCTGTTTGCAAACTTGTGTGTCCGTGACTCTCAGAAGTTACTGGTGCCACACACAGTGTGTGTTGGTGTGTGAGTGTGGTGGTGAATATCTACTGTACCCTGTAATGAGACAAATTCAGTCAGAACACAGATGGTACTAGAAACCACTGGCATTTACAGTAATCTGCTATGTGTCCGACAACATGTTTTTATAGGATTTGGGGGTCTGCTCTGCAGCTTTGATATGTATGTCATATCAAAGTCTATTATTTTGTGTGTGTGTGTGTGTGTGTGTGTGTGTGTGTGTGTGTGAGAGAAAGATATAACACAGTATAATAGCAAGCCAACATCTCGACACCAGCTGGACTGGGCATTAGCAACTGACCTAAATACACACATACACTCAGCTTAAGGATTCTCATTTTGTGGCAAAAGCACCTAGCTGAACATAACAGCTAGCGGATGAGAAAGAGTCATTGACCTGTGTCACTTCATACTTACATAACATCATTAAAAGACTAGCTCGCACAAGATTGCATACTGTATTCTGTGGAACTGAAAATGGGGGTTGCATGGGGACGGTAAGTTTCAAAAAACCATAAAAGTGGTCCATACGACTTGTGTGCTAAATTCCAGTCGTGTGAAGCAAAATAATAGCGTTATGTGAGGAACAAACTGAAAAACTTTGTATTTATAAAATAGCATATTTGATGCCTAGCTGTATCAGATACGTCAACTTTAAAGAAGGAAACTGTTTAAAAATGAAACAAACTGAAACAGCATGAGGTCATAATTTTATTTACAGCAGAACCCCCTTCAGGAACCATATGGCCTCCTAAAAATATATACCACAACTGACTTGTTAGCCTCACTTTTACACTGCCTTTGAAAGATAAAAGTAACTGTAAATCAATTACACTAAATGAAACTCGTAAATTTTATGGGGAGTTTAATGCCTGTTCTTCAGGTGGGAAAAATATGACAACATGCGTGTGTGTTGCTCTGCCTCTACATGTGCAAACCTCAAGTAGAACGATCCACACCTGAACTGATACATGTCAAACACACCCTGGACGTTACAGGCACTGCACATGAAAGAGCAGGTGTAACCGCACACACCCCCAAACATACTCCAAAAAAACGCTGTTGCAGTTTTGTGACTGTGCCCTATTAAGAAGAAAAATGTGTTTGGCTTATGTTTTCTCAGTTTTATAAAACCTTAAAGGGACAGTTTACTTAAAAATAAAAATGATGTCATCGATTATTTATTTACCCTCATGATGTTTCCATACAATAAGTCCACAACATTTTACCTAATATATTTTACTGTGTTCCACAAAAGAAAGAAGGTCCTGCAGGTTTAAAATACCGTCAACATAATTTTCATTTTTGGGTAAACTCTTTCTTTAAGTCAATTTTAGTTTGTCTCATCATAAATGTTGTGCTTGTGTATATACTTTTGTGTCAGTGTAAATGCATGTGTTTGTGCGTATGTAACGTCGTGTTTGAGATTGTGAGTCCTTCTGTGGCTGTACATGTCAGTGTGTGTGTGTGTGTTTGGCCTCTGTAGCCCTTTATTAGTGCAGAATTAACATGGACATGTTCAGAACATCCCATCTCTCTCAACAGCGAGGTCACCGCGTTTGCCTGAATGATTTAGTTCAAAGAAAAAACACAAACAGATTACTGTGTGCCGAATACATCAAAAATAAGGGCGAATGGAAAATGCTGTTCTGTTTTGTCCATCGTATACATCTGTGTAAAAACTGACTTCAATAACTGGTATAGATAATCAATTATAAAAGACCCTGACAAAAATACAGTACCTGTTTGACTTTTGTTTTTTCCTTTCTTTGTTAAAACAGGTATGACTTTCTGGGCCTGTTTTTTGGGCCTTTTTGCACCAATGTCAGAAATATGTACAGATGTTTACATTTTTAAGGACCAGAATATGTTGTCTGGAATTGATTTTCAAAAGAATGTTTATTTTAATGAAAACATCAAAACCACTAAACTATACAGGCATAAATATGTATGATACATAACAAATGTTAGATAACAATTGAAAACACTGCCTAATTTATTACAGCGGCACATTTTTGTCCCTACATTTAATTTAACTACGTGTAAATACAGTACATAAATAAACGTGTCATGTCGGGCGGTTAGCACTTTTTCTTGATTCTCTATTTTTATTAACTCTATTTATAAATCACACCCAAGGGTATGCGCCAACCTAGTTACCATCATATTTTTCCATAAATCAGAAAAAAATGCAAGTGTCATAGTGGCATCATCGCTGACTCAACGTCTCTGCGGGGCGTTATGACAAAAAAGTGAGCTGTTCCATATGGAACGAAGATTAATGAAGGGTGAAAATAGAGAACAAAATATGGAATAGCCGGTACACACACTTTATGAATCTGCTTTATTAATATTCCATCCAGCTGACATCCTGTGTGTGCACGACCCTCCCGTAGAGTTTTTAATAAACACATTCAGCCCCTGCTGCTGGTTCACCCATATGCCCACAAGTCCTCTATCCTCCTGCCTCCCATTTACTAGAATATCAATGCGGTCCAGCTTCATATTTATGTCAGTGTTTGTTCTGCTGTTGCATCATGCAAACATGTCTGTCTCTACCAGTAGCATATAGCAAGAAATCAACAGATAAATCCCAAAAAATCCAAAGAAATAGTGTTATTTATGTATATTATGTAAGATGTACCGAAGTGGTCATTATATAACCAGTCTAATCCCATATAGAAAGATTTCTGTATCGTAGACAGTTTTTTGCATGCATAAACCTGCAGGCAGCCCCGCCCCCTGCTCCACCCACACAAGCACATACACTTTCCAGTCTGTGAAGAGAAACCTGTGCCAGAACGGTTACACAACCCACCCCCCCCCGCCCCCCCAAGGACGTGTGCAATGCGGGGGAGTCACAAACATCGACGCACTTTGCACAACTCCAAATTAGGTCATCGAGACGTACACAGAGCGCACACCACGAGCCCCTTCAGTCAAATATACTTTGACCTTTGACCCGCTATGGCTCCAGAGAAAACATAAATAACTGCCCTGAGAGAAACTCTATCTCAGAGTGCCAGGCTCTCCTAAACGGGTTAAGCTGTCAGACTGCAGATCAAGCAGGTGACATAACACTCCGCAGCAGTATAGATATAGCTGTGTATCTCACAAACCCAAGCACAAGTGAGGTGTGTGCCCTCTCCCACAAGAAAACCACTGAGTTAACAGCTGTGCACACAATCAGACACGCTGAAAACATGTTTAAATGAGGGTCATCCTTTTCAAACGGTTTACCAGTGGTTTTGTTTCAGGACAAAAATATAAACAAAAATACATTTAAAAAATCAAATAAAGAAGTTTATTAATATTACCCTGAACTCCATAAGCCCAAAAACAGGCAAAATTATAGAGAGGCCGCTTTGTAAATGTCTCATGAAAATTTTATGGTATCTGGGTCCCTCAACAGTCAATAATTCACTGTGCAAAACACACTGTGTAGTCGGCACAAGCCATGTTTTTATCCATGTTGTTGGTGAGCCTGTTTTAATGTGGTGATCTTTTCTTTTACATTGGGTTTGTTCATAGTTTTTGACAATGAGGGCGTCAAACACCCTGAGTATGCTGGTGTCTGCCAAATTTGGCTAGTCAGATGACTTTACCCCAAAATATTGTAGGATTAGGAGGTTTTAGGTTCATTTGTTCTATATAAAAGCTAATAAACAAATTTACTTTGTTATTATATTATGCACAACGATACGATTTGATGTACTGTTATCCACTGCTGTACGTGACCCAAAACACATTTCAGGGTTGCAGTCTGCCTGCGATAATACTGTGCATCGATACACAAAATCTCAATGCAAAGTTCAAAAACTGGTGGACTTCCACGCTTTCGTCATGACTTTGAAAGAATACTGCTTTATAAATAAAACTGCTGTGCTCGTCATAAACGGTGAGGTAACTCACAGAATGGAGCAATAAAAGGCTTTTGATTTGTCTTAACACAATCTCTGCCATCCTACATCCAATCCCTTGCGTAACTGCATTCAGCCCGTTGCCACGGCAGCCAGACTGCCATCCATGTTTAACGCATCAGTGAGTCACTGCGGGTCATAGTCTTCTACAATTGCACAATTATGCAATGTTGCTAAATGCGAAGGTTCTGATCTAGAAAGGGTGTGTTTGCTCTTTTGTCTTGATTGTATAGTTCAGTCTGAATCAAAACTTCTAAATACTGAATCTGAATTAATTTAAATCTCGAATACAGAGAATGAAGCTGCCTTCGAGCCCTACTGGTTTTGTTTGTGTCTTGACTTTTGTTTGTCATACAGTTATGTATATGCCAGGGTTTTCCAGAAAATATTTTAAAACAGTTTTGCCATAGCATGTATATGTTGACTTTTTGCACCTACCGAACAGCGTTCACCCTTTAAACTGGAGTTAAAATCAACAAACACTGAAACACTGTAATTCATTCCAAATTCTTAAATTAATGATTGTGATACAACAACGCCAACGACTCAACGGAAATATATGACATTTTGTGGCCCCAAACTGTTGAAAACAATATTTTAATTCAATATTAATAGAGTAATACAATTTCACAAAAAGAAGTTACACCTTAAGTTACACAGTGTTACACCTGATTATTAACAGCTGGCTGCTCTGCTGATGGAAGGAGTTCCAAACTGGCTTTAGATTTGTAATTCCCCTTTGTTGAAAAGTCACTTTGCACTGTTGTGTAATCTAAGGACGCAAGCTATTCAGGTCAATGCCGGGCAGAGAAAGCAAAACAGCTACTTTCTCTTACACAATGTGTTTATGCGGTTTTGCCTTTTATTTTTTTCATACTGTGGCTAACAAAGGAAAAAGAATTTCATCATATCCAGATTAATCAGTTTCTCATCTGAATGTGGTAACTAGATGTGACAAAATATTGATTAGTAAAATAATACTGCACTTTAAACCCATTTTAAAGAAAGACGTGTATTAAATCTGATAACTGCGATCAGTTATCGCAGTTATCAGGGTTTTTTTTTTTTAAAGATCTTTGAGTTGCAATTGACAATATCTATTTATTCATAAAGTTTTGTGATTTTGGTATGTTGTATTGATTCAGACAGGATCGTGAATGGACTCATTACTATTTGCATTATCTTTTTTAATCTGTTATTTTACCCAAGATTTGGAAAAAGTCCATAATAAAAATCCAGTAAAAACTTTAGCCACGATGTTCGCTGAATGTCAAATTAAATACACAAAATATTCTTATATGACAATCACACACATTCCTATTAAAATACAGTTAGATTTCTTAGAGGGCCAAAAGACCAATTTGCTGTGCAAGGTTTTCGTGACTCCTTCAGTTTGCATGTGATTGAAATCACAGAGAACGCCTTTGCACCTAATTTACTTAAATTTACCTACCCTACTCAAAGAAAACTATTCCTATTCAAATAGGCCTGTTGTTGATGACCTGCAGGGAAACATGGATACATCTAAAACACATTTCTGGAGTCCACAATAACGTGTCTGACTTCCAGTGTGGCTGGAGCTCATATCACTGATATATCGCTTCCCCGCCCTTGTCTAAAATAACTAAAGCTACTGTGTTCTGACCTTGGTACAGGTGGTCCTGCTAATCAACAGCTGTGGCTGTCCCAGCTATGCTTAATCCTATGAAACATGCCAGAGACGATTCTTCTCTAGAAGAGACATCATATATGGTTTCTCCTCCATATCCACTGAGCCAGACTGTTTTAACACATAATTACCGGAAAATTCCTGAATCACAGGGCATGCAACGGGCAAACTGTACATTAATAAATAGACACTGTTCCAGAGGGAAAATTCATGCTCTGATTCTGTTTTGTAACAGCTCAGATTTGACTGTATTTAATGTACTTTTTAACTTCACATATATTTCTCCTAAAATTGCTTAAAAGACGAAACAGAGACAAAGAAAACTTAAAATAACAACACACGGCTAAAGAATTTGCGAAATGTTTGAGCTCATATCTAGACATCAGATTTCCTGACAGTGAAATCTTTTATGTTTAAATTTTTTAATGACCACTCTTTTGTAACTCTGGAGCTGACACGTATATGATTTTTGAGTGTTTTTTTATCAGAAGAAACATCTTAGACGCAGGAGAATTAAGCAAAAGTCAAAAAGATTAGGCACAAGATTATTCTCTCCAAACCTCTTTACCGAGTAACCCTATACTACCATCTTAAATCTTAACTCAAACATCATTCTTAAAATCTTACTGCAGCCCAAAGCAATCGTAACCGAGGCCAAAGCTTTTACATCACATTTATGCCTTTGGCAGACCTGCAGCAACTTACAGTGCATTTATGTGTTGTTTATCAGTACCTGTGTTCCCTGAGAGCCCACAACCTTTGAACTGCTAATGTAACGCTCTACCAGCTGAGCTACAGGAACGCTCATGTGATGTGTTGTTTTCAACAAAACCCAAGGCAGAGCGATGCAAATAGTTAAAGGGAATTTAAATGTTTGGCTTTCTTTCAAGTTAGACCTGTTTTGTCCCACATGAGATACTTTGCTCTTGGGGCATATTTGCCTTGTAAATCACCCAGGTGTGTATGTGTGTGTGTGTGCCCGCAGAAAGTTCAGGTTAGGGGTTAGAGTGTAGGTTAGGGTTAAGTTACCTAAAGGTTTATTAGTAGCTGTGTATAAAAACAATAGAAGTCCATGAAATGTGTACCCATTTAGATAGATAAGTAAAAGTGTGTGTGTGTGTGTGTGTGTGTGTGTTACGGAGAGTTGGGGGTGTAAAATGATCCCAGATTATTTATGGTTGTCACAAAAGTTCATCTAATCTGTAGTCACTAATCCCGCCCCCAAACAAAAAGATTGTACCTTGCTCAAGACTGTAAACAAAGATTTTATCTTGCAATATAAGCACCTTTTCTCTCATTTTCTCTCCCCTCCCATGTAAGACTCAAAACTGTGAGAGAGAAATCAACAAAACGTGACTCCTATTGCTCAACAGACAGGCACTCAATTACAGTGGCTCTCCCTTGGGCCCTTTGTGACCTCAGTATACTGCTCCACCTTAGCTTGTTTTGTATAGATAATACAGACACAAAAGGAATTGACTATGGTGCCAGACAAACAGTGAAGCACAACACACAGCACAATAGATTGCTATAAACAGGAGTATGCTATATAGGGGAAAAAGGGGTTAGTTGTCACAAAGTTGGGCTAGTGTGAGATGGGCATTAGGAGGAACCTTTTCAAAAAATATCTCAAATTTTGAATTCCAACATTGTCATATTTTTGTAATAGTTGTTGGTTAAACAAATGAGCACAATAAACAACACAACAACAGCATATGTACACTTTTTGTGAGCCAGACTTTAAAGTATATTCCTATCCAGAAGTGTTTTGAAAGTAAACCAAACGTGAGACATATTCACTGGAACGAAAAGTGTGACAAGAAGCCCCGGTCTTCCGTAAATATAATATAATATATGAAGAGTTAGAAAGATCGGCCCTTCTGAATAATCTCTATAGATTCTTGTATCTTCATCTCCTAATGCTCATTCCCCACATTTCTGCTGTCAAACTAAAGGTACGCTGACCATCAGTCAAGCGTGCCAGCTGTCCCGAGCTATTTTTTCATTCTAAAAGGACGAGTGTTTTGATAATCATAAGTTAATTCTTTCCGAAGATCGTCTCTGCCTGACAGCTGCTTTCATCAGACTTCACATTCTCAACCAAAGGCATTCTTCTGATTATTATGTTCTGTTTCGAAGGGCAGCTGAACTTCGAGATACGATATTCGATATTCTCCTGAGAAAACATACAGCACTGAAGCTAGAGGAGACACATTGAAAATGATTGGGCTCTTTACCTCAGGAGACAACAATTTGAGAAGAGTGACTTTACCAAAGGTCTCCATTTGATCTCTGCAGACTGCAATCTAGGAGAAACAACTGGTATATTAAACAGATCTCATCTGATTCTCTCTTATTCTATTACCCTTCTTCAACACTCTTGACCTCCTAAAGTTTAATTGATTAGCTGTCCTCTATTTACCTCAAATCTACCTCATTTACCTCAAGACCATCAGCGTTAGCATTAACTACTGCAAGAAAACTGCTTCACAACACCAGATAAAGACACTTTAAGATCATCCACTGCAAGGAAAATAATGAATTTTCTAAATTATTAACACACACCGGCTATCGCTAATCTCAAATAGGCTAGAAACACAAAAACACACAGAATCGCAGACAAAGCAAGCACAGCATGTACCCAGCTAATCCACCTGCATACAATACGCGCAAACATTGTTATTTTTCTCAGTTTCTTTTATTCAATTGTGACTTGTCCAAGTTCATGCTAATCACCTCCTCCACCTCGCCATAAAGAGGTGTTGTGCACACACCCACACACCCACACATACAAGGAACACAATGTGAATGAGATTAAATGTAAAATGAGAAGGTTGTGTTTCGCTAGATAAGACTACTTGGTATGTTTTACTAATTGTGGACAAACTGTGGCCCCGCATATCTGCCCAAGTGTTTGATAATCGCCTGTGAGAAAACATATGTGAGTTGGTTCAAATGATAGTAGAGAACTGCACGTACACAAACTACAAAATTCTCACTGTATCTCTGTAGGGCCGTGATTGGGCGGTGAGGCATAAACAGGACACCAAAAGTCTTTCTGATCCTGTTCATCGCGCACAAAGATTTTCCATTTGCACGCTCTCACAGACACACAAATTTAGGCTGATGGTAACCTCTGCCTACCCCTAATGGACACACAGCAGAGGGTGTCTGACAGACGGAAAAGAGTCTCTGTAGACAGTGACCTAGTTTCTGTGTAGACATATCAGATCAGTTCTGTAGCTTATAAACAATCACTTTCATCAATTAAACACTGACCGTTATCAGTAGGCAACTGATAAATTATGGTTTAGATATGTGATATTTCAGACTGAAGGTACAATTTGTAAACTAATATCCCCAAAGAACGCAACAATACTCAATTCACAATACTGTGCTCATTGTTTGTCCAGCTCGACACTGTAACATTAACTCAGCCAATGGCATGAGTTTGGAGACGGGACTATCTGTTTGGCTGACCAATAGCAGTATGATGGGTAACGGTGCAAAAATTGAACACACCCGAGCAAAAACCCAATGAACCTTTGTAACTGGGTGAATTAATAATTCATACTAAAATGTAAGCTTGCAAAAAAATCGGCACAGTCAGAAAGTATAATGCATAAATAAACTCAACACACCTCCACTTGAACTCCCATCCCTTTATATTTTAATTAAAACACCGAACTGTAAGTCGCTTTGGATAAAAGCGTCTGCCAAATGCATAAATGTAAATATAAATCTGCGCTCTGTTGGGATAGACATTTATTTTGAAAGGTCTTACAGAACCAAACTAAAGCCTCCAAATTCGGCAGCAGAAGACGACCACAAACAGAAGCTTGTGAATGTCACTCTAAAAAAATTCGGCTTCTGTTTTTTTGTCTGCAGTTTAAACACAGAATGTACATTTGTTTAATTAACCACTACAATCCAGGGACAAGAGCTTTCAGGGGTGAATTAAACCAGCTTTAAACTGGCCTAACAAATCAGATTTATTGTTATCTTAATGAGGGTTTGTTTCAGGACTGGCCAGACATGTATCGGTTTGGAAGAGATATACTGTCTAAAGCTGTCTCTCTCTCACACACAGACAGATAGACAGAAAAAGACACACACACGTACAAACTATGTGGTCTGTTAGTCTGTTAGTACAAAACATGATCATGTTAAGGGAAAATGACAGAACACACACTCTTTTACTCATACACATACAGGTTTGTTTCACAAAACTAATGTTAGCCGATTTTCAATTAACATGTCTCCATTGGCTACTTAATGTGTATGTGTGTGTGTGTGTGTGTGGTTTCGGCTGTGTTTTGGGTGATGCTCAGTCTATGTTCTGAACAGGCTGTTCGGCTTCTGTTTAGCCTTCTGGGACAATGTGCGGACAAGCGTACTGATTCCATCTGTACACTCTAATGTTTTCAGTTTGTCTGTCTTCTCTTCTCTCTTTATCTCTGCATATAAAGTGTTTATCATAATATATGTATATATTTACTGACTAATTAACATATTGGAATAAATGCATTACTACATCTGCTGTTTTGATTGACAGCTCTTTAGCGCCAGTCCTGCTGCCTCATGGGATAGCAAAATGTCCATCAGATACACACTGCACACTGTTACTCGATATAGTATGAAGTAGACATATTGGGACACAGGTACAGTATTCTTTCTTGTATACTGTTCATTTGGTATGCGTAGTAGTTCATTTAAGTATTCTATGCATACTATTCACAGTACAGTACATACTTCATGCAAAGCTAGCAAGCTATTCCAGACACATCTATCTCTTTTGGACTCTTTCTCCAGGTGGTCTGATCATCTGATGTTGCAGTGGGCGCCTTCCACTCTGCCTTCGGCGGGGGAGCCAATGGCGACCTTCAGACGCCCTCATGGTAACCATGGCAGCAGGCGCTTAGTGCAGCTTGCTGCAGATATTAGCATTCGCTAATGCTCACCCTCTCATCAAAACTCATTGATTTTGCGCTTTGAATTAATACACAGAGTCCCCTGGCCCAACAAACAGCCTTTGAAGTATAAATCCACTTAAGTGGCAAGAAAAGACAGATAAAGATACAGAAACACAGTATATAAATAGTTTAGCGCATGTCTGTTTTAACAGGATACAGTATTCTTGCTGTAAAATGTAATGTGTAACAGTTGAGTCTTGAGTCTAAAAACCTTTGTCTGTGGACAAAGACGCAGCTATAGCCCTGCTGGGATAACTCGCATGGAAACATGCAATTTAGTGTGTTGCACCGACGCTGAAAACCACAGTGTGTGTCTGTGTTGGGCGTTCAGCTTTGTCAAGAGTGCTCATTTGTACTGATGAGAGATTAAATGTGCGGGGAGTCTAGCTTCAGATTGCTGACGGAAACTAGCAATCAGATACAGTCCTATCACACACACACACTTCTTCACTTCCTCAAGTACGAATATTCTCGTAAATTGCCCACAAATACAATCACACAGATTTGCGCACGCAGTGACATCAAACCAAACAACTGCAGCTCATTCTTCTATAAATGTGTACTGCAAGAGCATTTATGGGAAAGTCAAACAAGGAGCGCACATTAATAAAAGATAGGCACGTCACCAGCACATGCATTTCAGCTTCACTCCAAAGTTTTGTGAGCTGCTAAGCATGTGCTGATGGGATGGGAGATCTTTTTAAATAATGCACTCAGCCTCCACTGTGGTCTTAAAGGGACAGCTCATCCAAAATAAAAATTCTTTCACTATTTACTCACCCTTACACTGTTCCAAACTCACGTACTGTTTTCTTCTGTAGAATAAATATTTCCAAGTAGTAGTTTTGTTCCATAGATTGTTCCAAGATTCCTCAAATAAAAAAAATGTGTCTTACAGAACAAACAACAGCATACTGGTTTGGAACAACATGAAGATGAGTAAATAATTATATATATAGCGAATATTACATAGTATATGTTTATATATAATGAGGGATAGGTTTAGGGTTATAAAATATACAGTTTAAAACCATTACACCTATGGAATGTCCCCATAAAACATGACAACCCATTGTGTGTGTGTTTGACTGGCAGAAGGGGCGTAAGTCCAAACTGTCTATCTTCCTCTATGGCATTTCAGCTGCTTTTGTGCACACGTCCATGTGTGGCTCAGATAAAAGGCGTCCTTCACACAAAGACTGAGATCAAGCTATTGCACAAGAGGAGCATTGCAAAAGTGCATCAGAGCGAAAGAGCAGAGAAGAGGAGCAGATCAGAGACTGACCTGACGTCAGTCGTTTGCAGTGTGTGTGAGGAGCACAGGTGGGAGTAATCCACTGGTCTCCATCACTCAGGAAGGGCAGTGCACAGTACAGTTCCCTCAACAATACAGTAAACACAGTACAACATAAAAATACTTGTATTACACTCACCCAGACAGATATGAAAGCAAGTGTAAAGATAAAACACACATATCTTTGAGGCTGTTAATACGAACCTCTCATAAACACAATGGTTTTTAGATAGAGACAGACAGGCAGGATCTGCCATTGCTAGTTTAAAGGATATTAAAGAATACATAATGTACATTATATAGCCTTTCAACAGGTCACATATTCAACAATATGTGTCCTATAAAATCACAAGTTCACAATTGAACTGGTGTAATGTAACATACAACACGCTACATGCATGCGACATGCATGTTACATGCATGTTACCTTTGGCCTCAGTCTGAGAGGCAGGAGATGGTCATTGCATTAAGGTTGCATCTGATGCTCTTTTAGGAAGCAGCATGTTACACTGGGTAGATCAACAAGGAATCTGATGCAATGACAGGTAAGCCATTATACAGTGTGTGTGTGGTTCTGGTATTTACTGTTATGGGGACCAGATGTCCCCACATTTTTTTTAGGTACCCAGAGAAAACAAGCTTATAAATCATACAGAATGATCTTTTTTGATCAACTAAAATAGCAGAAAGTTTTCTGTGAGGGTTAGGTTTAGAGTTAGTGTAGGAGAATAAAATATACAGTTCGTACAGTATTAAAACCATTATGTCTATGGAATGTCCCCATTAAACGCGAAAACCTAATGTGTGTGTGTGCGTGTGTGTGCTATGATCCTTATTAAGAACTGAGACCCAGATATTATTGTTGTTTTGGTTTTAATCATGCTTTAATCATTGCTTTAATAACTGTCTGTTGGACACACACACACACACAAACACATTTCCATACATCAGCAAATACACATTCAAAGAGATACTTTTAGGCTTTCCAAAAAGGCCGTGACT
>JAZGTI010006062.1:0-24119 GCA_036877585.1 Botia kubotai | reverse complement strand
GGACCGCAGGGACCGGCCCAGCGGAGAAATCTCCACAGTCACTCACAGGTCTCCCACAGTGCTAACCAGCTCCGCTGTCCTAAGCCAGTTAGGCGAGGCAGCAGAGTGGGGAGCAGCAGAGGGGGCTCGACCCCACCACGAACACTGCCTCAGCATGCTGTTGCCCAGGCATGCGACACAACGCTCATGGCCATCAGATGAAGTCAGGAAATGCCCACATTCAGAAACGCACGGACGGCCGTGGAGCTCTTTAGAGGAAATAGCTCTTTATGAGAAATTTGCTCTTCAGAGCGCCGATCCGCCGAGGCACGCAGGGGAACCGCCGAACCGGAACGAAAAACCCGCTGAAATGCCATCAAAAACGCAGCAGAATGCCGGGGAATGCTGGCACATCCAACGAAGGTGCGGAGCGAATGCGTAACACACACACACTCGGCTCCGAAGCAAGAATCTGAATGAAAGCGAGCGCCGGCCGGCTTTATACACCTTCGGGTGGTGGGGTGGGCGTGAGCCGGCGTAGCGCTTTTGCCCAAATGCTCATTGGCTCTTTCCTCTCGGGCCGATGCTCATTGGCACGTTTTTTTTCTACGCGAAGGTGATAGGGCTATCAAGCAAGACCCCATACGTCAGTCAGTTGACGTAACGTCGAACGTGACTGACTGAAAGGGAACATTTACGCTGGATCACTTCAATGGCATGGCGTTCCAAAGATCTGGCTCCCATGGTCTCAAATCCAGAATGTCATCTACATGTCCAAATTCATTACACTGTAGTCAATAAATCCAGGTTATTAATGGCTCAAGAAGGTTTCACTTTTGCAGTTTTATGACTTACATTTGGTCTAGCATACCAGACTGTGACATGAGGTGCATTTCCGGTGAAGAAATCTGTTCTGAAAATATATACATTTATTTAGTTTCTAAAATTTGACATCTGTACACAAGGCATAAAGAAAGATTAAATTTGTCAATCACAGAAAGAGACTGCCTGACTGATGTACACAGTTTTTTTTATTTTCCCCTGCTGTTTAGAGGCAGCTAAGTCTAAAATTTTACCTCTAAAACACCATCATGAGAAAATCTATATAGAAAACACCAAATAAATTTGTGTGAAAAATGTGTGTAGTTTGGCCCTTGGCTTGGTGTTAAGACTCCTGCGACTTCACTCCTGACTGTCAGGGTCCTGGATTCTTGTCCTGAGTTTTTTAAGAACCGCCTCTCTCTGTGGCGCTCGCCTCTCCAGTGTCAAGCGCCTGTTCCGGCGGCGGCATCCGCATTACCATTACTTCACTCCATTTAACGCCCTCACTCATGCGTTTGAGTCCCCCAGGGAGGAGGTGCTGGCTGAAGTCATCCTCAAATGAGGTGTCGTGGTAGGGTCGATCTCATGGGGGATTGAGCGGCGAGTAAGGCTGGCCACTCGAGAGGTTGAAATTCCGGAAGGGTGTCCTGAGGGTCGACTGTTTGTACTGGTTGTGTTGTGCCCTGACGTCCTGCAGTGGGGCCATTCTTCTAAGTCGGCTTGCCATCCAGGCATTTGGAGGTCACTGGCTGCATCTGCCAGCAATTCTGGTGGCTCTCCATGAGGCCCAATGTCAGGCAGTTCGTGTTGGCTTGCTCCATCTGTGCTCAGAACAAGACTTCCAATGCTCCTCCCTCTGGTTTGCTCCACCCCCTCCCAATTGCCTCCTGTCCTTGGTCCCACATTGTCCTTGACTTTGTTCCTGGGCTTCCTCCGTCCAATGGCAACACTGTCATCCTGACTGTGGTGGATTGCTTCTTCAAGGTGGCCCATTTTGTCCCTTTGCTCAAACTGCCCTCAACCCAGGAAACTGTTTAAATCTTGGTCGACCACATCTTCTGGCTCCATGGGTTACCGACTGATGTTGTGTCCGACAGGGGCCTGCAGTTCATTTCCCTATTCTGGAAAATATTTTTGACAGATCGGAGCATCTCGAAAGAGCTCTCCCCTGCCTGGGGGAGAATCTCAGAATCCGAGTTCCTGGAGCCATCAGTTCTCATGGGTTGAGTACGCCCACAATTCCCTCCCTGTTTCTGCATCTGGTCTGTCCCCCTTCTAATTTTCCCTTGGTTATCAGCCCCCCGTTTCCTGCACAACAACCCAAGGCTGCGGTTCCGTTGGCCCTAGCTGTTTTTAGACGCTGTTGGAGCACCTGGCAGAAGGCTAGGGGGGTCTTGGCCCAGACCTCTTGTCGCACCAAGGCATCCACCATACCTCCCATCCTGTCTACACCTGCGGTCACCGTGTATGGTATCCACCAATGACCTTCCTCTTTGGGTGCCATGTCATAAGCTGGCTCCCAGGTTCATTGGGCCATAGAGGATCTCCAAAGTGTTGAGCTCAGTGGCGGTCAGGCTCCGACTGCCCCCCTCCCTCTGTGTGGTTCACCGGGTTTTCCATGTTTCAAAGATCAAGCCTGTGTGCTCCTTTCCCCATAATCCTCCTGCCTCTACCCCAGTCCTACACCTACCCCATCTCTTGGATTGCTCTTCTATCTACACCGCCAGGACCTCGGTCTGATCAGCTCAGTTTTTGTTCGTCTGTGTGCTTTTGTCTTGTGTTTTGTCGGAGCACATGGTTATCTTCCCCACTCTCTTGTGTTCTTGCTAGTTCCTCCTCCTTGTGCCCTTGTTTCCCTTTACCACCTGCACCTGTCTACCTCTCCTTATCTCTCTTTTATTATTCCCTTATGTTTTCTGTCCTTTGTCAGATTACTTTGGTTTTCGTCAGTTTCCTGACCGTTGCTGTTTCTAGTCTTGTCTGCTGTTTAGTTTTAGACTACGGGCCTTGTTTGCTTTGTTGTTTGTTTCTAGTCCTGGTTCCTGGATTTTTGTTTCTTCATATGGTTCTGACTTCCTGTTCTGGACTCCTCTGCCTCTACAGATTCTTTCTGCACTTCTGCCTGGTCTCCTACATCTCCTCCCGCTTCTTCCTCTCAGCCTGCTCTCCTGCCCTGCCCGTCATCCCACTGCCCACCTCCCCTCTGCCTGTGACGGAGCTACTGTGCTCCTTGATTTGCTTAAAATTTTGAAAACCGTATATCATTTTCGTTTCACTTCACAATTATGTGCTATATTGTGTTGGTCTATCACATAAAATTTCAATAAAATACATTTAAGTTTGTGGTTGTAAGGTTACAAAATTTACAAAATCGTTTGTTCCTGTAGCTCAGTTGGTAATGTATTGCGCTAGCACTGACAAAAAATGTATAACTTGAATGAACTGTAAGTCACTTTGGATAAAAGCATCTGCCAAATGCATAAATATAACTGTAAATTTCATATCCATAGTTATTAATTACATTACTGTATGCATTACAAGGAAAACAAAAGGAAAACAAAAGCACAAGGAAAACAAAAATGATTTGTGATAATGTATTTATATGTTTTCAGGTCCGCGTAAGAACAGTGCACGTAAATTTTCACAATTTTCATAATCACTTTATGAGTATGTTTACTAAAAATGACACTGTTAGCAGACATTTCCAAATTATATGTTGGATGTGCTATAAAGTTTGTCTAAGCATGTTTAGAAGCATTGAGTGTTTGACTTTTTGTGAATATTAATAAATGTACATACATGAACATATTTTGAACTGCCTGCCATCTGGGTTTAAACAGCATTACACTATAAACAATATATAAATGTATGTATGTTTATATAACATTAGATTTTGTATTAACATAATAGACTATTTATAGTGTGTGACCTTCACAGCATTCCCTTTCCCACCATAAATTAATTGCTCATTGGAAAGACTTAGCATGTGACAGACAGACGAATAGGTGACATGTTGAGAAGTAAGTCTGAATTTATGTTTCAGCTCAGCTGAGGCTAAAAAGCCGTCCCCAGTGTCATGGTCAACACTTTATAATTAAACGCATTGAAAGGAGCGCCACATTCTTACCTCTGCTTTTACTTCACTTAGGCTGGTCAGGCAGTCCTGCAAGGGTGTCTTAGTCTAATCTGATTCAGTGCACCTCAAATGGCTTTACTTCAGGATCCCAGATATTATGTTTGGGGATCAAATGGTGATATCAAAATTGTGGCATTAGCACACAGCTAACTATACTATACTCACCAATGCATTAAAACTATACAGTTAAGTAAATTAAATTATATTAAATTTAACTAATGTATTATCAATACTTCAGTATTAAACAAAATGTATGTGTATCATAATTTCTTTTTACTTCAACTGCTATCTTAGAGGTAGATGCATTGCATTCTGGGATTGGATGATCAGAATTAGAAAATAGCAATGCTGCTCTAGAACAAAACAAGCAGTCTTTTAAATCTTATAAAAAATGATTATACTATTTATGGACAAAACATTGTCATTAGCTGAAATTGAGGTGCATTGCTTATTAAAATGCTAAGAAGCTAGCTAGTTTTTTTACTTGAAATATATTTGAAGGTTTAGAACTCATAAATGAGTCACTGCTATGGTTGATGCATATTGCAGTTTTTCAGAGAGAATTCTCTAGTCATCACAGCGAGCTGCTTGTCCTTTCTCTGCTATCAGTCTCACAAGAGCCTTCAGGGCCCACAACAGTTTATAGCTTCAATTTGCACCCAACCATGGCAGATTTTCTTTGCCATCTTGAAGTGATAAAGTCAGGGAGGAGGAAGCATTAAGAGGAAGTTTACGGTAGTTATCTAGTTCATTATCTAAGCACAAAGGTTTTTAACTTTTGAGACATGAATTAACAAGAAGACCATGAAAATCACAAAATTTAAAATTAATTTTGACTTTAGCATAATGCTATGATAAATACATAACTTTTATCATATATACCAGGGTTATTTAAGTTTTCATTTTGGTTTTAAAAAAGTAGCTGTATTTAAAAAAAAATTAAATGTTGCCTTAAAATAAAGTTCATATTTCATCTTAACTGTAGTTAACAGAAATGTTAGTTTCACTTTCTGTTTTTGTCAGACAATGGAAAATGTTTGTTGGGCAAAATGCATACATGCTGTATGGGTTAAGAGAGAAGAACCTGCTACATTATGTGATTTGTCTTTGATCTTACATTTAATCCTACAGAATTCATTATATCGTGTATGATCTATGCTCTTTTTCAAAATCTAGTGAGCTTCATTATGCTGTAGATAGAATCACTTTTGAGCCGGCATTGCATGTGTTTTTCCATAATAATCAGAATAGTAAGAACACAATCTCATGATCTTTCATTTTACTGAATTGTTACCTATACTTTTACATTTCAGGGAATAGGTGGCTAATTTGTCTTATCCATGGGTTTTTGTACAATCTGCTTTCACCCCAGTGATGCTTATGTTTAAGGATTTACCTTTATTCTTGCTTTTCTATATATTTATAATATTGTATGTTTCGTATGATTCATGTTGTAATTATCACCTCATAAAGTAGTTGCATTTTCTCAGGAGATCAGGCTGACCAAGACATCAGTTGATCAGTAGGTACCAAGGCAACTCGCTACTGTTTGTGACAGAGCAGTCATGTGACAGTTCATGTTGGCTCAACTTGGTTCTACATTATCTGTCTTGTCCAAACTGATAATTTCAGATTTCAGAATCCACCCAGTCACATTAAAAACAGCCATTATGTCCCAGGTACAACTTAGACATTATAAGAAACAAATTATTTAGGCTCACTCTGCATTTCTCAGTGCAGTTGTTCCAGATAATGAATTTCTCTCAGCTTCAGTGTCTGGCTGATGTCCTGTTAAGCGTGACTCATCTCGCCAAGCAGCTGTGTCCTTCATTCTGCTAGGTGCTGCTGTCACAGACTGTCGCTTTAAGCACACACTCATTCTGAAACTGATAATTAACTTTGCCACACACTCACACAGTTACAAAATGCACAGGCACACATATGCTTTCAAATGTTTGTTCAAACCTCAAGAACACAGCAGGAGTCAAACCCAACCAAAGACAGAGATCAGTACAGAGTGGGAATTTCAAATGATTCCTGTACTTTCTGTACTGAATCATAAATCATATATCTTAAGTTCTCAGGCATAAATGAGATTAAATGGAGAGTGTGCTGAAGTGTCCTAGATGGTTTCCCTAAGAAAACGACTCCAGTAATTTAATGCATGTCTTTACTAGAATGTCAGAAAAGGTTTACCTATTTTTTAAATGTAGGAGATGTAGCTAATCAGAACACCTCAAATAAACATATATTTTAACATATATTTTATATTTTGATGAGGGATGGAGTTGTTGTAAAAGATGTGTACAATTGGCGCACACTGACTGCTCCAATCATAATAGACATTCATTTGTCAAATATGTCTGTACTAAGACTGTAGCTTCATTTTATTTAATTGCAAAACAATACAAGAGTTAAGAAATTCCAAAAGTAATTAATTAATGACTTCAGCACAGAGTATTTTGTGTTTATTTTAAATAAATGTTACTCTATAAATGTTTGCTCTCTCAGAGGTTTATTTTTTATGGCATGGTGCCCCTATATTTAGACCAGTGGTAATTAACCTGGTGGCTCACGATGTCATCATTGTGACATTGTGAACTCTGTCAACCAGAAACACTTCCTTGTAATGGGAACTACTAATCATTTTAATCACCATTGTGCTTATAAGTGCCATAAAAAATGAATTCCAAAAGTACTAGGTTATCAAAAAATAAACCATTTCTGGGTTGAAGAAGAAAATAATTTATAATTTATTTATATTTGAGACAAAAGCAAACCTGTACTGCTAGTAGCCCCTGACAATGTATCACTATTGTGCCAAACAACAATAATACTTCTCTATTTAATTTCATTATGTTTTACCCTTAATATGCATTAGAAATATATTCACAACTTTTCCCAAACCATGACATAAATCATAGGACCAGAAAAAGAATATAATTTTAGGCCTCTTGTACTAATTCACACAGATTTAAATAATGGAACCAGAAATGAATAAATTTTAGCCCTATTGTACTTATATGAAGCCCTGACCCATTTAAGTTTTATATACTCCCAAACCTGAGCTTATTTATAATATTACACTTGAATATTGAAACCATCAGCTGTAATCTCTACAAGGCCTGAAGAGAACACACACAATTATCACAGTGATCTTCTACATAATACACAATGTGTCTATGCAATCTAGCTTCTTTGATGTGTTTAATCATTGTGAATCTTTATCACCAGTGTCACCACAGTTTCAGAATCACCCCCACATCACACATTTCAATAGTCTCAGACAAGAACTGTCTCACTTTTTAATTCCACTTCCTCTTGCTGTAATGTGCATAATAAGAGTCGCCCACGCCTGCACTTTTATCTGGACACTTTTTTTCAAAACGACTTGACAAGCATTGGCAAAGTGCTATAACCAGGCATTGATGTGTATTCTGTGAGTTTAGTTATGGAAGTTACAAAGTAGATGAATGTGTTAACGTAGCAGGTGTGTACGGGAGAACATGTGTCTCTGAGTATGGGCAGCACTTCCGCCATAGCTGTTTGGGCAACGATTAGACAGGATCTAATCAGGCAGAAAAGGCGATTGTTGTGAGGGAAATTACTCTCCATTTCTGCACATTTTAGTGCCTGAATTCCACTGTTGACTTGCACCAAATATATGCATATATAACAATCATTCTAAATGTAAGAAAATAATGAAGTCCACACCAGAATTATAACGATAATGAAACAAAAATTGATGTCAATGTGTTATTGTTCATCAGTTGCACAAAATCACTCTGAAAGTGACCCAAACAAAGTCCACATTTAAATGGGGTTGTGCATTTACTGCAGCAAGCAAACTTAGAATAAACATATTGTCCATTGGTGTGGCTGTAATATTGTTATATTTTTAGTTATCATTCTTGGTGTGAACACCTAAAACAGGGCTGTATGTCTAAAACAACAGAATTCACCCTAATTTATTTTCCACAACAGAAAGACTTTTAGCATTACTCCTACAGTAAACAAGTATCCAGAAACACCAAAACAGACATTTTTCATATTGAGCAATCTTGACATAATGCCCGAAAAGATTGGCTATCTACATTTTCTTTATAAATATTATACACCATGCACTGAAATTCAGCACGGGATAGTAAGTATTGCGCACATTTTGTTTCTTTCCCTCAAGCTAATAATCCAAGAAATTACCACAAACATTTATGAACTTGTGAATTAAACCACACAGATCAACAAATCAAATCCTTTTTTCTTTCAGTCTATCATTTAATGTCAGCACAAAAGAATCAGCACTCTCTCTCTCTCTCTTTCAAAAAACAAGCCTCAAGCAAAGTTTGTATTGATATCTTTAATGTATTTACAAAACTTTATTTAACAACACTATAGTGAGCATTGACATGGCAATTGACAAAGTAAGTTTAACTAACTGCAAAGTAGTTATGAATGGCATATTTCTACAAGTATATTCCAAAAACTCTGTCATTTGGCACTTCTGACACAGTCTATTACAACAATATAATAAACAACAATATGCTTTCAGCCAGTAATATGATAAAATAAACCCAGACAGGATGATCAGCACTGAATTTACAAGAATATTAACCACAGGATTATTTTACTGACCAATCACAAGCCAGCTATTTACAAACCATTTGAATAAATCTCTTGTAGGTCTGCACATCATTTTATGTACTGTCAGTAAGAAACAGTTTTAGAGAATGTGCCAAAACTGCCACATCTGCCAAATAAATAAATGTGAATGTAATGAAGTATATAAAAAAGTGATATTTCTAACAGATGCACAGAAACAGTGTTTGTTTTCGGTGTGGTATTATTAGAAACAGGGCCAGGGTCAGATTCTGTGTGCCTGCTCACAGATGTGACACCTATTACAAACAGAGGAGAAAATTATATAAAAAGCACAGAAGACACATAAATAATATTCAAATAAACATGTCTTTGAAAGTGTCTGTTTTGTACTACTTTTCCACATTAAAGCAAGTTTCAAATTAGACCAAAAAGGATTTTAGGGGAAATGGAAATAATAAAGTGTTTCACAGGAGATCATTCATACATTATGTAACATTTTCCTCACGTTTTCATCACGGTCAAGAAGGAAGAGCAGGAGTATATGTACAGTAATGCTTAATATAACATCAGCTTCACTGTAACTTTAGCTTTACAGTATCTGTCAACAACAGAGCTGACATTGTCGCAGAACAAGCCTTAAGGAGCAATCGGGCTGTCAAAGTGAAAGATTTTATCCCTTTCTCTGATGCCAGATAAATTCAGCCTAAAATGCCTTACTGTTGGCACCAAATTTGCCATAAAACAACCGATGACCTGGGAAGTCTGCTTGGCGGTATGGAAGACAAGATCTGTGGCCCTGTTGTAACCCCCCACCAACATCCATGTCTTTGGGCAGGTATGCCTGCAAGACTGCCATAGTGTGCAGAGATGCAACAGCAGCTGCCTTGGTGTAATTTTGCATTGTCTAGGGGGAAAGACAGGTTTCTTAAAGATGATACTATAGAAGGGGAGAGATAGCCCGCAGGTGTTTCTTCCACTTTAGGCATTGCCCCAAATTCATGCTCCATGCATATCCAACAATAAATAAATAATTGTTTGTGGCCACTGTAAACCCACAATGAATATGGAATACCTCGGGTGAAGATCAGGGAAGATTTTGAGATTTCGGTGGGGAGGCTGTTCATGGTACAGATGATACAGATCTATTCTGCTGCTTATCCACCAAACGAGCTGTGATCCCCAGAAGCTCCCATTGTAATTAAAGAGAGCCAGGCATGAACAGAGCATCTTCCGTTGAATTAACTTACACTGAGGGCAGCCAGCTTCCTTGAAAGCTGACCTGGCATGCTCCATTACCAAACAAAACACAGACATATCAAGCTGGTAATGTTTTTGCAGGTGCCTTTTAAAGGTTACATGTCACGCAACACTGCGTCACATGACCCTGAACTGCCTATAAATATCCATGATTTCACTCTGGTTTTTAGACCAGAGCGTGCCTGAAGCGCGTTCCCCATAGCATCAAAGCCATAACTCAGTGTTAAGTTCTCTTTAAAGGAAACTTTTAAATGTTTACATTGTTCTACTCAAAAGCTTGTCTTCTCTGGAAAGGCATGTTTGTAAAGCTAGTGTTTGTCATTAGAACGTCTCAGTGTGTGATTTGTGAATCCTAAGGTAATTCATGAGATAAAATAATTCATGGATAAGTATCATGCCCTCTAAGACACTGCGCTGACAGGGAGTTTGATTGCACTCATGAGGCCAAAAATAGCAGTTGCATTAAAATTCAACATGTCAAACAGCTATTTCCGGCCTCGTCTGACTACAGATGTTTAGGTTACTGAAACAAAACACTTGTGTTCAGGCCCCGCCTGGCCTATCTGAGGACATCAGAAGAGAACTTCGGCTGCCTTAAAGCCTTTTGTAAGACAGACTCCAATTTATAATATTATGATGTTTCAAGTGGATAATAATCATGAATGATGTTTCTCCCCTAAAAATAAAAAAGTAAAACTTCTTTTTTCATTTACTCTCCTAGCACTTTATTTAAAGTCTTTCTAAGCAATATTGATGTTTGTCAACTGTGAGCTTTGGCAGATGTGTAGCTTATCATTGTATAATACCTTTGTTCCTTTTTGACCCTGTTTCTCACCCCTGGAATTGAATTGGCTATTCTGGCTACTGTACCTTTTAGACTTCTAAATTTAAATGACCTATATTATAATTAGCTAACCCCTTTACACATGACATGAGTAAAAGAGCTTACACATGTTCTGAAGGGCAGGTCAAATAACACAGTATGCGTTACAGTGACTTTTACAGTGACTTTACCATGGATAAGTATGAAAGCAGATTAGACTCAATAATAATTCACGCAAAAGACACAATGCACATATGCATAATAAAATTTACATGCATGAAACTTAATAAAAAAAAATATATATATATATATATATATATATAAAACACAATTCACAAATGTACAACTGTGTACAAAAAGTTTTGAATCTTTAAAATTCACAAGTTAATCGTAACTGTGAACATATAAATCATCATTCATGTGTAAAGTGCCCTGGATTTACGTGTGCGTATTTTTAAAACTGTCCTGGCAGTGCGTTTCTGACTCATACTCTTTAGCCAATCAGATGCAAGCTGATCATTCAATCAATCATAACCCGCCGTAGGACTTAAGGAGTTCAGCTTTGCACACTTTTTGCGCAATTTGACTTAATTAGAACGGAAAAGAAGCTTTACGTCAGCAATTCAGCATGGGAACGAAGAACAGGAACTTATGCATGCATAAGTTATTACTTTGTTTCATAACACTTTACCGTCTCAGTACGTTTGTTAGTCAAGACAATCACATACAGTTTTTAATTTTAAAAAGAAATGATGCAGTCAGGATAGTAAAATTAGCATGTTACTGACTATTGACATTTTGAGTGTATGTAAGGTGCCTTGTAATCTTGTATAAGGTGATTTTCACACAGGTGTTCTAGCGGTGTAACCAGTGTGTATATGTATACATACACTACCAGTGAAAAGTTTAGGATCGCTTGACAAAAATGTTTTTATGATCTTAAAAATCTTTCATCTAAAGGTGTATATGTATGAATTTCAATGTTTGAAATTACTTTTGTAGACTAAAATTAATTAATTGTGCCAACATATTTTATTAAAAATAAAATTATTTTAAAAAATATTTTTGAAATGGATTACTGTAACGAAGACTCATTGACAGAGGGATCCATGTGCAGCTCTTTATTGTACAGAGTAATTCAAAAACAGGCAAAGGACAGGGCAGGCATCAAACAATCAGCAACATAGTCCAAAGCAAGGAGGAAAGCAACGGCGGGGTCTTACTTGAGGTCGAGAGGCCAGCATCTCCAGATGGGCTCTGTGGAACTCTTTGATGAGAGTCGGGTCCAAGATGTTCCCTGCATTGACCCATGAGCGTCTGGAGTCGAGGAGTTGATTCACTCGATAAGGCTCCTCGCCATCCACCACGATAGGAGGGCCCTGTTCCTGAAGGCCCTCCTTCGGACCTCCAACCAGTGCGTGAGCGGGCTTGAGCAGGTAAACATGAAAAGTAGGAGATATACGGTAATTATTAGGTAAATCTAAATGAACGAAACAGGAGTGACTAATCTGAGAATTTTGAAGGGACCCACATACCTAGGACTGAGCCACAGACCCACGTACCTAGGAAAGACACAGACCCCGAGTCGAGAGCCACACCCACTGACCAGAAGCAAAGTTGTGACTGGGCCGGCGACGTCGGTTAGCCTGTTGGGTCTGACGTCTGACAGCGTGAAGTAAGTGGGTGTGCGCTCTCTTCCAGACCTCCTCACTGCGCTGCAGCCAGTCGGTTACCGCTGGGAGATCCGTGGTCTCCCTGGACCATGGAAACAATGGAGGTTGGAAGCCCAGGATGCATTTAAATGGTGTCATTCCAGCGGATGATTTGACCAAATGCTCAGTTTTGAGCATACTCGGTCCACATCAGGTACCTGCTCCAATCAGCCTGACATTGATTACAGTAGGAATGAAGGAACCTGATGATTTCCTGATTTAGACGTACGGTCTGACGTTCTCACTCTTCCTATTCCCAGAGGCCGACCATCTAGCGCCTTGTGGAATTTAGTAGTAAGTGGAATATTATTGCTCTGAGCGAACTCAAGGGAAATAAAGTTAGCAGCCGCTTTGGAATCGATTAGGACAGAAGTGTTTATATTCAAGTTAGACAGAGTGAGAGTGACGGGAATACGAATTTAATTGCTTTGATTATTTGAGTGGAAGCAACACTCACCGGGGGTCAACTCGAGGTGGGTCGGACAGGTGGATCTCTGGTGATGTGCCTGTCCGCAGTGTAGGCACAGACCAGAACGGAAACATATATACACTCTTCAGAGGAGATGTGAGTATAAAAAATTTGCATAGGCTCAGAGGTAACTGCACAGTCTGAACTGGATGGGACATTAAATCGGTTAATCAGGTTATCACTCTGAATTGAAAGCTCAATGTTCCTCCCTTCATCACGACATGCTAGTTCTGACTGTAGATTGGGTTGAGTCCTTTACAATTAAGTAGTTTCAATGTCTCCTCCACCAAGGTGGTTTGAGCGGCGAGGGTATACTCCACTGCGGTCAGTTTGGGGGATCAAGCGCGTGAGCTGATGCATATATAACTGTGGCGCTTGAGTCGACAGCTCGGTGGATGGCTGCTGGATTGCCTGGTGGCGATGTCTTCTGGCAAAGGTCAAACACCGGCAAACAGAGCAATGAGGGCGAGACAAAATCAGAACGGGTAAACAGGCAGTGGTCAGGGCAGGCAGCAAACAATCAACAATGTAGTCCAAAGCAAAAACAATAGGCAGGCAGCAAACAATCAAACACGCTAAACAATCCAAATGGCAATGGGTAATCAACAAGGAAAAATGCTCTGAAATGTGTGACATGGCAAAACAAGACATCACAATGAGTATACTGAAGTCCTAGGCTTAAATAACCGGGCTGATTAGAGACAGGTGGTAAACAGGAAGTAATCAGCCCTAGGTACGGGGAACATGGAATATGTAGTCTGAATAGAAACTAGTCTTCTGGTGGCAGGGAAGAGGCAGAGTAACGGCCGTAACAATGACTTAGATCAAATCATAAATAAAAGGAAGCTAATACGAGTCCACCATTCAAATAAATTCTGTTTAAAAGCTTCCCAACTTGAGGCCTCAGGAAGCTGGATGACAAAATGCTATGTGTACAAATTTGAAGTTCTAGGCAAAGGGTGAACACATTAAAGATGCTAAATTATCAATTATTATCAATAATTCATACATTATTTATACGTTCTGCACTGTAAGGGTGAATAAACTGCACACACATTCATAAATCAAAAATGAGCAAAGACAGATACATACAGGGCCCTTTCCATAAAATGTATACAAAAAATCCAAAAAAGTACAGTTTAAACAGACTTTTATATATAGTTGCACAAACATCTTGCTAAATTAAATTCATGTTGTAGATAAACTTTTAGATAAACTTTATCTAATAGTTTTCAATACAATAGAATGAAATTGAGGCTTCTGATGCTTTAAGAACAGTGTATGTTAAATATGTCTATTTTCTAGATGAACCAAAAGAACATCACAAGAACATTGAAAGCGTGAAACAGGATTATCCCAGCTAACAATTTAGGTCGTAAGAACGTTTTCCTAACATTTCCAATAGGTAAAAAAACCATTAAAAATGTTATTCTGAATGCTCTATAAACTTTCAAAACTTCACCTTTTTAGACATTGTATTAATGCTATTGCTTGGTTATAAGAACATTATTCCAACTTTTTTAAATTCTGTAACATTTTTAAAATGTTCCACTAACAGCTTAAGAACATAAGAAAATAGAACAAAAAAGTTCTACTAACATTGCAAGAATGTTTTTTAATAACTTTGAGAGATGATATAGACACTTCTCATACATAATATAGTACATTCAGTTTTGATGTAGAAAGCATTTCATCATGTGATGTGACAAATAATACACCATCAAACAACACCATTAAGTTTGTTATAATCCTGATTTCAGCAAAAACTGCACATTAACATATAATGAGTAAGAAAAGAAGTTAAATTTACTTTTGAATCACATTACTACATAGATGAGGATCAAGACAGCAGATAAATAATAAATCATTTTTATATAGAAAGGTTTATGAAGACATAGCTATAAATACATAAAGATTAAAGCTTTATGTTTCACACATTAAGAATGCCCTCATTCATTTAAATTTTTGTGCTTCCTTTGAGAGTAGACGTTGGCTGTTAGGAGCTTGTGTATTTGTTGGCTTGTAAAAGCACATGAATTAGTTGCACAGTAGCATCTTAAATGCCAGGAGACCAGCAGGTCCGTGTGGCCCATAAGTACAGCTTCAGTACCTGCTGAAATAGGATTTTACACTCACACACACAAACACCTTCACACACTAAAGAAGAATAAAACAACTGCTGATTGTGTGTGTGTGTGTGTTACGGAGGAGACCTCCGCCCTGCCTCCTCCGTGCCACCATAGGGAACCAACGCCTAGTCCCATGCCTAGGACTAATTAACTTCCGGTTTCCACCTGTTACCTATTAGCTGATCTTTTTAAACCCTCTAGTCATATTATTCATTGCGAAGTCTTGTTATGCCCTGAGCGGTTTTCCATTGTGTTTGATTATCTTGTGTTTGACCTTGGACTGACCATTGTTTGATTGCTTGCCGTCTGCCTTGACCATTGGTTTGTTTATCATTATTGATTGTTTGCTGCCTGCCCTGATCTCTGCCTGTTATTAGTTTCTACCTTGTTTAACCCATATTGCTTTGTTTGCCCGTATTTGACCACTGCCTGTCTGACCACGAGTAAAGACCTGCAAATAGATCCATATGCCTCCTTGTCTCTGTTACAGAAGACTTTGCCAACAAGCGATCCAGCAGCCATCCAGCAGTTGTTGACCAAACTTTCTGTTCAACTTACCGTCCACCAGCACCAGCTCGCTCATCTGACCCTCCAAGGGCTTCATTTGTCTTCTCCAATCTCTACCTATCTTTTTTTCTATCTTCGAGAGTTTTCTTCATCAATTTAAAGTGTTTGAACATCCGTCTGAGGGGAAAAGTCCAGGTGAGTGACTGTTATCTCTCACTCAGGGAAAGCAGCCCGCAGCCGAGTACGCTTTAACGTTCCGCACCTTAGCAGCTCAGACTGAATGGATCGAGGATACCCTCAAGTTATTGTATCACAAAGGATTAAACCCGGAGTTCCAATCAGAATTGGCCTGCCGTGATGAGGGAAGAAATCTGTGTAAATACATATAATTTTCTATTCAATTGGACAATTACATTTGTGCCCGACATCCTGTTCAATCTCAGCTCTGTACATACCTGGTTCCTGAAGGATTTTACACATCTGTATGCTAAAAAAACAAGAATATCGGTTCCGTTTTCATCACCTACTGCGGCAAACCTGGACATCAGAAATCTAACTTCCCTGAGAAACCAGCCTCTTGTAATCTGCCGGTGACTTTTACCTCTGTTCAGAATTTCCCTTGTATTGTAATTCGCTTACCCATTACGTTAACCTACCAGGATAGGATATTGTCTACTTCTGCACTCATAGACTCAGGGGCAGCTGCTAATTTCATTTTTACTGAGTTTGCCAAGTTCAGTAACATAACTTTAATCTCTTGCAGTTCTTTTTTAGAGGTGGAGGCGTTAGATGGTCACCCATTGGGAGAAGAAAAGGTGGAATATCAGACCGAGAAATTACAGCTCCTTATGATGGCTCTCCATGTGGAGAACATACAACTCTATGCCATCTCCTCACCTAACCATACCGTTCTGAATCTGCCCTGGTTATCTCCTTGTGAAAACATTCAATGGGGAACAAATTGCCATACCGATTGCCTAACCAAATTAATTCGCAAACCAAAGAAACTAACTCTAACAGTAGAATCCCAATCTCCCGAGTCTGTTGATTTAATGGAGGCTTTCTGTAAAAAGAAAGCCACCCAACCCCCGCCACATGGTGCTACTCCTCGTAGAGGGCGCATTTTTCGATTATCTCAGCCTGAGTCCGAGGCTATGAGACAATACATTAGTAAGGAATTAGTCAATGGTTTCATCCGCCAGTCCAATTCACCAGCTTCTGCTGGATTTTTTTTTTGTGAAAAAAAGGACGGGGGATTAACCCTGTATTGATTACAGAGGATTAAATGAGGTTACTGTTAAATTCCGTTATCCGCTCCCATAGGTCCCCGTCGCCCTTGAGCAATTAAGAAAGGCCAAGTTTTTCACCAAACTAGATTTGCGTAGCACTTATAATTTGGTTTGTATCCGAGAAGGTGATAAGTGTAAAACTGCCTTCTCAACCGCAAGTGGTCATTATGAATATCTAGTTATACCCCTTCGGTTTAGCAAACAGCCCTTCTGTTTTCCAATCTTTTATGAATGACATCTTTCAAGACATGCTAGATAAGTGGGTTATTGTCTATATAGACGACATCTTAATCTACTCTCAGATCTTTGAAGAACATGTAAAGCATGTAAGAACTGTATTAACTTGGTTAATCGAGAATCAGCTCTACGTGAACGGGGAAAAATGCGAGTTTCTAGGTTATATTATTAGCCAGGATGGAGTAGCAATGGATGACCAAAAGGTTAGGGCAATAACCGAATGGCCCCTACTAAAAATGGTAAAAGATCTACAACATTTCTTAGGTTTTGCAAACTTTTATCATTGTTTCATTAGGAACTTTAGCTAAGTCACGCACCCTGAACCACGAAGTTACCAAGGCATTCACAGATTTAAAATCTTGTTTTACTTCCGCTATCATTCTTCATCACTCTGATCCAGAACAGCCATTTATAGTCGAAGTGGATGCTTCTAATATTGGGGTTGGTGCTATCCTATCCCAGTGTCATGGTTCACCGCCTAAGATGTTTCCATGCACCTTTTTCTTGTGTAAACTCTCATCGGCATAACGTAATTATGATGGAAGAATGGCGTCATTGGCTGAATGGGGCAACACACCCCTTTATGGTAATCATGGACCATAAGAATCTGGAATATCTACGATCCGCCAAATGATTGAACCCAAGACAAGCCAGATGGTCGCTATTCTTCACATGTTTAATTTTACTGTGACCTATTGTCCAGGTAGAAAGAACATGAAAGCTGACGCTCTTTCTGGCCAGTCTGAAGAGGTCAGTAAACCCACTATCCTAGAGAATATTTTTCCAGAGACCCTCCTAGTCACTCCTGTACAGTGGGACCTCCAAACTGAGATGCAGAACATTAAAAGTCAGGCCCCACCACCCCCTGAATGCACAGAAAACCTGTTTCCAAGCACATTATACAAGCCTACACCTCAACGTCTCTGGTCACACATAGCTACAGATTTCATCACCGACCTCCCTAATTCTCTCCACAATACTACAATCCTTACCATTATCGACCGGTTTTCCAAGTCCTGTTGCCTTGTTCCCTTTCCCAAGCTCCCCACTGCCTTAGAAACAGCTGAAATCTTATGCAACTTCGCCTTTAGGTTTAATGGTCTTCCCGATGATATAGTCTCGGATCGAGCACCACAGTTTACCTCCCGGGGGGAGGCCTCTTTTTTCAAGCATCTCTGGGTGAACATAAGTCTCACATCTGGATACCGTCTGCAATCCAATGGACAAACTGAGAGACTAAACCAAGAAATCTTTAGATGTTTACGCTCCTATTGCAACCAACGCCAATCTGATTGGAGTAGATACCTAATGTGGGCCGAATATGTTCAGAATTCCCTAGTCAAGCCAGCCACAGGAATGACTCCCTTTAAGTGTGTCCTTGGTTTCCAGCCACACCTGTTCCTATGGTCCGGTGAGCCTACAGAACTGCCTGCGGTTACAGAATGGCTTCAACACAGCGAGGAGGTCTGGGAGAGAAAAACGTTATTATTTACTTCTAAATAATCATTTGTGTCATTCCAGACCAGTATGACCTGTATAATTTTTTTAAATCTTCTTGTCTTTTTTCTACAGCAACAGTTTATATTGCCTGCTGACAGTTCCAAAAAGCAGCATGTGGCGTGTGAGGAACAAACTTATTTTAATGATAAATACTATCGTATGACTTCAGTAGACTTTAAATATTGCACAAGCTGCACGTTTATAGTGATTTTCTGTGGAGCTTGACAACGACTGGTAAAGCTATGCTTATGCTGTACGGAAAAGAGAAAGTTACGTGGGTTTGGGGTGACTTGAGTGTTAATAAATGATGACAGAGTTTTCATTTTAACTGATCTATTCCTTTAACCAACATGGATTTTCAACGTGACCATAAATTTCAGAATAAAAGATTAACATCTCACACTGAATTTCTGCCAGGAACTTTCAATTAAACAAAACATACACTAATTAGCATAGTAACAACATATGCTAAGGAGCATCAGGTTATATAAGCATTAATGTGCATCTGGTCTGGAGTTGCCACCAAATTCACAAGGCTAATAAATATTGTACTGCTGACTGAGGTGAAAACTCATTCGTGGCTCTTGCAAACCTGCAGCTTCCCTGCTGTTTCCTCCATCACTTGGCTTTCACCACAAGAATGAATGCTAATCTGGCATTATGGGCCAGGCTGCATCTATCAGGAAGAACTTGGGCAGCACTAATGACTTAAGATGTTACTGTAAGCACTGGCCACATAATCCCTCTGTAACAGGACATGTCATGAAAGCAACAACATTCAGAAATGTTTTGGCAAAAACATGTTTTGGCAAAAAGAAGATCTTGTATGTTTGTATGTATCTTATGATTTTTCTAAGTATGTAGGAATCAACTGCAGTGACCATATTAGTACCAAAAAGTTACTATACAAGTTACTATATAAATAAGATTTAATTGTTTTTTTCAGAAGTATAGCAATGACTGAATTTACACTTTGGAAGTATTACTCAAGTCAACATGGTTCCACATGAGAATTCTCATCTGGTGCCGCACATCTGTGTGCCGTGTCTTTCTCTTCACACACAGAGAGAAATGCATCAATTCAGATTCACACTCTATCGCTGAAATATTAATACGAAACTCAATCTTTTCTTTGTGAAAAAGGCGACCATCTGCTGTTAGTAGGCCACAACACCTACTCAGTGTTTGTTAGCACATTTGCGGGCGGACCTTATGTGAATCTAAACAAAAAAAATGCTCCATTGCAATAAACATATCTTTCACCATATATATATATATATATATATATAAATCAAGAACAGTACATTTTTACAAAGCTTAATGTATAACCTTACATCTGGTATAAAAGTAAAATTTTACATGATAATCATTTAAAATATTTAAAGTCATGAAAATATACAAAAAAATATGGATGACATTATAAAAACTATGTATATCCTTGTATGTCTGCCTGTATGTCCTTCATGTTGTTTTGTATTTGTAGTTTAGTTGTAGTCCAGCCTGTGTGTCCCATGTATTCTGTGACCCATGTGAAACATACATTAAAGTATGTAACATACATAACAAAACATACATACATAATGTATGTTTACATTAATTGCTTTAATGTAAACATACATTAAATCAATGAGAAGGAATACCCTAGCAACTACCCCAACACTACCAATACAATAATACTCCCAAACAACCAAAATAGCAACACCTTAGTAACCACTCCAAACCCCCTAGCATTGCACTTAAAACCACTGAAACACAGAAACAACCACAAAGAAATGAGGAACCCCTGACATACAGCCACACAATAGGAATGATACAGACAGATGGAGACTGCTGGTCCTCTCATCGCTGTTCCTCTGTTTGTGACAAACACCATGCAGTCACGTCTGCTTTCAACTGATCTCAGCAAAAACATGACACAAGCTTCCTTCCTCCTTAAGATTACTAATGTCTGGATGGCAGTGATGTGAAGACATACCCAAACTGCATCACATGCAAGTTTGGTGTATTTTGAGGAAATGAACTATCTTTAGTATCATGTGAACAAAAGTTGTTCTAAAGCAGCTCTAAGTCAATTTAAAAATACTTCCTTAGTTACTATGATGTAACAGTTATATATACTCCAATGGTAGGCTGACTTTCTAAAATATTAAGAGTGAAGGATCAAACTTGTCCTTATTAGTTCCTTAGTTTCTGATTCTCAATTGAAAATTCAAAGGAATTAGGATGATCAAAAATTAAGATGACCAGCAAAATCTGTACGCCAAATTTTGTACACCATAATTTTCAAACCTAAAGGCCAACTCTGGATGCTAAATGTATGATGATTCGGCAGACTTCTGCAATCTGGCATACTTTACAGGGACTTAACAGCATCTGCACTCAATCACTATAATCCATTGCTATTTAAATTGAAAATGTATGTTTCATCTGCATTATTTAACTTTTTGATAAATTCCTGTCGTCATGATCAGTGGAAATTGTGACCAATCATCTCTTTGAAATCAATGTCTATTTAGTGGATGCTTTCCATTGGCAGTAATTGTTCAGCATTAATTGTAACGGGCAAATAATGCTTCTGTAAATAAGGCACAATCTATAATGAGTCTAATTTACAGAAAGGAACATGTGATTCAGAAAAAGACTGACAATGTATACACTGGATTGTGGATATTGCTGAATACAACACAGTTTTGTGCATTTGATTCTGACCAGATTGGGGGATGGGGTGGTGCACAAAAATCCTCTATTGAACTTTTGGATAGGCGTGGAAGATGGCAGTCAGATTGGAGGTTCCCCCTCATCATGTCCACCACCACCAGATAAAACGTTTTGCTGCCCACCTTAGAAAAACAATGTGTCAGAAAGCAGCCGAGTTCAGATGTAACTAAGACAAACAAAATTTTAATTACAATATATAAAATGTACAATACTCTTCACTAATATGGCAAACAGTTGACAATGATTAAATATTAATAATGACTGTTTAATTTTTATGCAGTTATGACTATTATATCAGTTTAATACTGTGAATTTGTGCAACTAAAACATTTACCACCTTCCCACAATTAGGAAATAGTCATTTTATTATAAGATTACAGCCACCATCCGAAAGAAATTGTAGCCAGCAACATAAAACAATATTTTTAAGACAAAGCTTCAGCCAACTGGTCAACAACAACAACTGGTCATTACACCTAATTAATATTCATGAGTCAAAATGATAGATTTATAATGTTTACACTGACTGCACCACTATCATAGTACATACAAAATTTTGCAATAAATATGAGAAAAAATTTAGTTTGAGAATTGGGATCATTCTAGAAATATGTAAAATAAATGTTGGTGATAGTAAAAACTACTTAACTATTTTCATCCTATTTAATTATTGTGTCATTTTGCATATGAATTGTTACATATTAAAAAAATGTCAGTTTTTTTATCAAAACCTGTACTTTACCTTTTTTTAACTAAAAGGGGGAAGGGGACTTAGGGTCATTTAATGTGTGCAGAATAGGCAAACAGTGCAGAATTCCATCTATCTACCCACAGGATAATCATCTATTCTCCCAATGGTTAACTTGAACGCTCTGATGGTGGAGGGGGGGAAGATCAGTGTGAGTGCCAAGAAAATGTAATCACTATAATTGCCACTAATCCAGCCCCCGAGATTCACAGATGAGATCATTCCTACTTTCTCTCTGCCATTTGGGAGGTTAAATGGGGCTAACATGAGCTAATTGGAGACCACTGTCACTGCTGTGTGTGGATTATGTGATTCTCTCTTCACTGAATGTTTACTTAGACATTTTGAGAACAGGCAATGATTGTGTTGTATTAAAGAAATGGTAGCTGTTGTTTGGTGTCTCTATTTAAAATGTTTCTGTGTGTAATTTATGTATGTATAAAGTTTTAATTAACCAAACCAGGGGTGCATATACCATTTCTGTTTCAGGGGGGCTCAGCCCCCACCTATACCAGCCTTGACAAAAATACTTGTAATCTTACTTCAGCCACTTTTTAGCAAAACTTACAAAAACACTTTTCAAAGAGTGCTCAGCTAATCATCTTTGATCATTTATTATAAAGGCAATTAATCACATATATTTAGTGTGTTTAACAACAGCTATGTGGTAAAAATGATAGTGAAATTGCCACACAGTACCAAACCCTAGTGAGTTCCTAGGTACAGTAGGTAGCATTTTAAGGTAACATACCTTAAACATTGTTTTAACATAACTTGTTTTGTCCAAATTCTAAGGCCAAAATGATTCCAAGCATCACATGTATTCCTTATAGATAGGGCAATCCCAGAATGCATTGTGAAATGCTTGTAACAAGGTAGTAAAAATGTCTTTTCAACATATCAGAGAAAGTGCAATAAATGTGTGTGTGTGTATATATATATATATATATATTGTGACGAGTCTCTCCAGGCTGATCAGCGTCGCCCTGGCAACCGAGGCGCCGCACCTGCACCAGCTCATCATCGGGGACCGGGCACAGCTGGACCGCATCACCACGCGGCTGTATAACGCCGCCCCGGAGGCGGACATCACAGTTGACGGGCGGCCCATGCGGGCCCTACTGGATTCGGGCAGTGCGGTCACACTGATACAGTCCCGTCACAACCGAGGCCCAGGAGGTTCCTCCCCATCACCTGCGTCCACGGGGACACGCAGCGGGTCCCCGCCCGCCGGGTGACCACCGCCCACGGCGCCTGGGCAGTCGAGGCAGGACTGTTGGAGGATCTGCCGGTCCCGGTGATTCTGGGACGGAACTGGCCGGGGTTCGGCCGGGGGTCGACGCCGCAGATGGTCACGCGGACCACGACCTCAGCCGGCGCTGATGGCTTCGGACAGCGGGAGAGATGGTGAGTCTCCCTCTTATAACCCTAACCCTTTTCTTGATGTGTACCAACAGGCCACGGAGGGAGGCTCCTTTGCCAAAGAACAGAAGGAGAAACCAAAGCTCCTGTTTGGTCGCCACCCCGGGGTCTCCTGGACGTCGCACGGGACGCTTGTGAGCAGCAGCCTGCCCCCCTTCGGACGGTGGTGGAACATGTTAAGCTCATGAGGGAGCGGATCGACCGGGTCATGCCATTAGTCCGGGAGCACCTTTCCAAGGCACAGCAGGACCAACAATGCCACTACAACCGGCCGGCCCAACCACGGGAGTTCCAGCCGGGAGACCGCATCATGGTCCTCGTCCCCACCTCCACCTGCAAGTTCCTCGCGTCGTGGCAGGGGCCATACACCGTGGTCGAGAACAACTCTACCACATTAACCTCCTCAAATGGTGGAACGGGACCCGTCACCAGCTCGCCGCCCTCAGTCTCACCGAGCCCGTGGTTGTAGACGTCGACCCCCAGCTGTCGGCGACCCAGAAAGCCGAGCTGCAGCACCTGGTCGGTCAGTTCTCGGATGTGTTCTCCTCCCGACCCGGGCAGACCAACGTCATTCACCATGACATCAGGACAGCCCCGGGAGTGATCGTCAGGCAACAGCCCTATCGAGTCCCGGAGGCTCGTCGGTGCGCTATCCAGGAGGAGGTCCAACAGATGCTGAAGCTGGGGATCATCGAACCTTCTCGCAGCCCGTGGTCCAGCCCCATCGTGATGGTCCCCAAGCCGGACGGCACCCTCCGATTCTGCAATGACT
>JAZGTI010006061.1:0-24120 GCA_036877585.1 Botia kubotai | reverse complement strand
TCAACGCACTCTTGTAACATAACCATGCACAAAATAAATGTATTAACATGAACCTTAATATTTGGCAATTCCTTTTGCTTTAATGATAAAATGCACTCTGTCTGGCATGGACTCCATAAATCTGTACCAAATCTTTGTTATCTCACCCATGACCCACGAATCTACTGTTTTTTATTTTATAGATTTTAAGTGTCTCAATCTCTGACTCTGGACTGTAGCTGTGTCAATATTTTGGTCATGTGATGAACAAGTGGTTAACATATGACCCACACTGTCATACCTTATTATGGGCCCCATCTGCAACAGATGCATGAACAGCACGAGTGGTCGGTCTCTCCCCAGATCCCGATGCACGAACGTCAGCGTCAGCTGTGTCAGCACCGACGGCACCAGCATGAACGTAATGGTCAGTCCCATCCACACAACGTCTTCGCTCTTGTGGTACATACTACTTAACACCGCAGCGCAAATAAACTCCGCGCAGTACAGGACGGTAAACCATAGGACGCTAAAGGGTGGATGTATCTTGCTGTGGTTGATTACCATCATGACACCGTTTTCATTCGGGGTTACGCCAGACTGCTGCGCCACCTCCGTTATGTCGTGATCGCCCGTATTGTTGTTGTCCATCTTCCCGCCGGCTTGCATTACTTTCAATGCGTTTTACGTGGATAGATCCGTGTAGCCTTCATGTCATGCTCCCGGGTGCACCGTGTTTTGGTTTTCAAATGATCGTCTACATGGTGCGTAAAAGTGAACTCGGATCACATGCGCATTGCCACATATGCAGTACTGGAAAGGAAAAAAAGTAACATTTTGTAAAGCTACCGTAGCGACCACTGATCCACTCACCCAAGTGCACAAACAAAAACAACCAAGTTCTAAAAAGATCCTCTAGAAGTGAAACATACGATGTCACAAAACCTTTAATCTACTCACTTGTCAGTGTGTTTTGAAGCATGCTTCATACGTATGAGAACACTGCGATGCCGCCGACACCGGTTGAAGTAAATGATCGTTTTGTGTTCATTGCGTTGTAAGGCTTTATGATCAGTAAAGCCAGGTGTGTCCCAACATGCTGTAACCGAAAGCCTTCGACTGCTGCTGGTGTCCCACGGGCCCTAGCGCACACCGGATGTGGGTGTTGGTAAACCATACTATTTAAAAATGTTTTTGGACTGCATTATTTGTGTATCACACCAAGTACTCTCATTCTGGCGTCTAGATCATACGTCACTGTCTGTCTAATATACATATTTGTCTTCAGTTTAGTTACAAAAGGAAAAGCAGTAACAGAACCAAATATGGGTAAGGAATGTACTTTGACATTTTACTAATCAAAAATCAGACTCATACGCCATACTGCCGCACATATTCCTTATCAAATCCTAAAAATAAACGTTTCTGTTATTTATAATAAAATATATTTCTATATTTCTCACATATGCAGTTACTGAATATATGTATATATTTTGTCATTTGCATAAGCAAATGTTATACTTGTTGGAAAAATCAAAGCAAGCCTTTTGGAACATCATGACATAAATAACTATCAGGTCTGACCATTTTTAGATGCATAACTTATTCATATAACTTTAATTTGATCATTTGAAAAGTACAGCTTTTCATTTTCTGTAATACTCCCACCTTTAGAACAAAAGCATAAATATCTTTGTTGAAGTGCAAACCATTGTTTTATGTTCAGGTGCTCGTGGAAAAGACACCTGCCATCTGTCTGGTTTTACATTTTACATTTGTATACTCAAAATGTAAATAAGCCACTGCCAGCTAGGAAGTACTTCAAATGCTGTCTACTCATGTATTAATCATTTTAAATGCTAACAGCCAAACTGAGTATCACCACCAGGACGTTGAATCTTACTATGTGGGTCAACAAAACAATAACAACAAAACAATAACATCTGCTTACTAAAAGCACCTGCATCTTAGAATATTTATTACCATTCTTTTATTCAAATCTAGGCAAATCTAGAGCCTGATATTCAGGATGTAATTTGATGTGTTTAATACATAGACGTGAGGGGATACACACACTAGTGCTGTTGTTGTATAGCTTACAGTTGCTGTGCAGTCCCCGCCCCCACACTCTCATTGTTTCACACTAGGCTAGCAAGTCTAGCATTAAACTGACAGCATGATCTCTGAAGGCCTGCCATGACTCAGATTTAGACTCATTGTTCTTGTAACATTTATTACTTAAAATACATTTAAACACACGAAAGCTACCTTAGAAAATATGCTGGCTGCAGTTGTTTGCAGGAACTCCAGCATGTGGTTCATGGAATTTGATGTATTTGTTGTCCCACTGTAGGCACGAGCCAACATGGTCACGGAGCTGCGTCCATTTGTGTCATGGCCAGCTGACAGGGGGCTGTTCATTGTAGTGGTATGAGTGCAGTCGGTAGATATGTAAGCACCTGATTGGTTATGCCAGTAATGACTTAATCAGATCAGACTGGAGAGGAGAAAAGAGGATGTTGCCTTGCTTTTGTTTTGGGCTTGGCCTCACATCCGGTTTTAAATACGAAAAACTGGATCTTCAGTCATTTGATCTGATTATACAAATACAGACGCTGATATCTTGTATAGCTGTAATTGATAGATGTGAATGCATGCCCTTAGGAATCGTAAATGTTCACAAACTCTCAATAATAAATGCTAAATGACCAAATGTGTCTTAAATTGGACTTTGAAGACCTCTAGTGGTCAGAGGAATACAAGATATAGACACAAGTGTACTTCAATTTTAAGAAATGACACGGTTAATTAATTTTCAATTAACCAAGACAGAGAAATTCTGTCTGTAGAATTTCTGCTAAATATATTATATTGACTTGTTATTTGTTTAATGCATTATTCGTCCTTTCTATACATGTCCTGCATCTGTATTTAAAAATACAATATAGAACAGCAGCTAAAGTTTGGCATCATTAATTTTATCTTTAATTATTTAAAGTATCAGTTTGTGAAGTAGCAAAAATCCTGCTTTAATATTCAGTTGTTTTACAGTTCCAGTCATACAGTAAAGTGTTTTAATTGATACGTGGGCTGTATGGGTCAAAGTAGCAGCTGCTACTTAAGCATGACCAGGTTATCTTGGCATTCAAGAGCTGCAGGTTATTCGGCTAGTTGGCAAATAGAAAATAATAAAGCCAAAAAAATTCTTATGTTAATAATTATTAATTTTGTTGTTTTTATTAACAGAAATTCAGAGTCACTAACAATTCGTTTAATAGAACTTCCTAGGGGTTAATGTTTGGACAAGATACAACACATGAGGTTTACATGAGGTATCCCTGGGCCATGAGGTCATATGACTTTTATTTGCTTTAAGGTATGAGTTAGGGAGACCATGGTGCTCTCCTTGGTGCTCACCTCCTCAGCTCAACAGGTTTAATTGGTTTGGTTTGGTTTCCAAACTCCAGCAACCTCTGAGGTATCAGTCAGCCAAGCAATTTATGCTACGTAAACCACACTGGTTTGTGTATGTATAATTATTCATTTTCTTTATCCAAGAAGATAACAATGTTAGTGCTGGGCTTGGACAAGGATGGAAAAACATTTTGTGTCAGAGGGATGTTGAGAGGTAATTTACTATTGTTGAAGAGCTTTCTAGAACAATATCAGTGAAAGATAAGCAGATGCAAAAATACGGTGGAATATAATTCATCTGGTATGTTGTCCAGTGGCTCTTGGAGAAGTGAGTCCCACACACAAATGCGTCCGCACTGAGCTGAGGGTGGAGAAATGGACATGGGCGGAGCTCCTGAGGTCCAGGGATGCTGAAGAAGCGCAAGGAATCTTATTTGTGATCGACTCCAGCGACAGACAACGAATGAAAGATGTCATATCTTTCATGGATGGATATAATAACAACGGATGTGGTTATTATATTCCCTGAGATTTTGAGTTTAACTGGTATCTTAATACCATTAGAGGAAGTAACATTAGTGGCCCTCACCAGAAGACAGTTAACGGGAGGCCGAACCAGACAGGCAGACCTCATATGACCAGATTGACCACAGTACAGCGTACTGTGCAGACGCCGGTGGTACAGCAGCTTGAGAGTGTTCTCAACCCAGTTGTTTTGGGCGGAGAGGTTTTGGAAGTTCAATGCATATTTCGCAGTGGTGAGATTTCCCTGGTTGAGAGCTAGTAGCTGTTCGCGAGAGAGACTCAAGCCTTCAGAAGGGTGTTCAAAAACGGGGAAGACATGGCGGTGGCGGGGTGCGGGGGCGGGTGACTGGAAGCTGGTGGTTTTGTAGTCATCATGGTTGGAATAACTAAGCTGCCTGGGCTGATCGCTCAGAAGAAAAATGGTGGACGTCTGCAGGTCCCTTGATGGCGATGTCTTCTGTAACAGAGACGTTGAGGCAGTGGGATCCATATGCAGCGGTTTATTGTAAATCACAATCAGTAAACAGGCAAAGGTCAAAAACCGGCAGACAGAGCAATAGAGGCTAGACAGGGTCTGTTCTTGGCGTGAATTTGAAGAAATTGTAAAACACATGTGCATACTTTATACTTATTGGCAATTTTCATTCCACATTAAAACAATAAAACAAACAAGCAAAATATAAGCATTTGTTCAATGTAGGCGGCCCTGATCTTTAGAAATGTAGAAGATTAATTAAAGCACTTTATTTGCCTGTGTCTGATAGACCTTTACAGAAAAGCAATTTTGGCTCTCAAAGCTTAACAGGAACAGGAGATGGTTTCTGGGAAGTGAGGATGAAGGATAATGGACAGCCATTTCATCACATGAGATGACAGAAGGAAGAGCTGTGCAGAAATGGATGGATTTTAAACATCCTCATACATGGTTGGATGGATTTCAAACAACTAATTATATATGTTTTTGTGTTATATTTATATATGTTTTTGTGTTGAACTCTGCTTATTTGCTAGCTGGAGTGACTGTTTTTTAATGGTCAGAAATCTAATCATCAATACTTTTGTAAAACAGTAAGACGTCAGGAAGGGGTCAGGAATCCATTCAGGAATTTCTGTCATGATAAACTGTATCCTACTTGTTATAATGATGGTATCCTGTTTCAGTTTTGAAATAGAAGTCATATGATTTTACACACGACATAGCACGAGACAGTATATGATAAACCAATCTAATAAATAACCAGGATGGCTTACCGTAGTATTTATTTAAATGTATTCACATATCATTTACAGCACTACTATGTCTACCTTGACCTCTGAAGATTTTTTGTGTTTGTATATATGTGTTGTTTTTAAACTATAAATCAAATTATTTTTAATTCATACTTTTTATAAGCGTCTGACTGTTTTATATAGAAAACCAAATGCATGATGGCATACTTATTTTACTGCACAAAGACAAAACGTTCCCTGATGTTCCCTGAAAAAGTAATAAAGGTTATTTGTACTCAATAAATGTTGAATCTTATTAACAACGACGCTGATCTGTCACAGCGCATCCTAGCGGTGGTTGCTAGTATGTAACGGGATGACATGCAGCCATATTTGAATCTATTCATTCAAGCCCTTCCCCCCCGTGGCATCTCTAGCAGGACAGAGAAGAAAGCTGGAGCGGGACAGCGGATGCCAGTCGAAAGGAGACTTGACCGAAGATGGCTTCGCCAAGAACAGTAACCATCGTAGCTTTGTCCTTTGCACTGGGTCTGTTTTTCGTGTTCATGGGCACAATCAAACTCACTCCAAGATTAAGCAAAGATGCATATAGTGAAATGGTAAGTGGCCGTTGTTGACCAGCACCAACAATAAGTAATTGAACCTTCAGCTGCAGCAGCTGGGTAATTATGACATTATTATAGGACGGGGATGAGACAATAGCTGTTTTTTTATTATCTGTAACATGTCTGCTAGTCTTGTAGTTCTTAAAACGTCTGCCTTGATTTTTACCATTATTATTTCCAAATACTAGATATTACATAGGCAAAATGTTTAATATAATTAATTCCTATTTAATTTGATTGAGTTGGTTAAACCGAAATTACACTGTATTCCAGCTATAAACTAAAATATAAGGGCATGCTTAGAATGCTGATTATTCTTCGGATTGCGAAAATAAATAAACAATTGGTGCAGCTGAGCAGTGCGTTATGTGCGCTGCTGCAACATTGTTTCATTTGACCATAAATACGTGATATCACGTTATGATGTGCGATGTTCATGCATCATATTTACGAGCAAACGAAATCCAGTTATTAATCTGTGCGATTTTAACCTTTAAACGATCCTTTCTAAAACATGTCAGCAATGGCGGCGCTTTCCAGCCAATTCCATCTCCCATCTGCAGGTGCAGCTGCTTCCGTGCCGATGTCATCATGTCAAACATGCGATATTTTGATAGTTATGATTGCGAGGCCTGGTTCAGTAGTAACATTGGGACTGTCATTTATTTGTCATTTTTACAGTTTAGTTTGCTGCATTACTGCATTCAGTTCTGAATTATGTTCAGAACTGAAGTATTAATGCCCAGCACTGAGAAAGGACTGAAACTGTTTTTGAACATTTTTATATAAATGCCTGACAAAATGTTACATTCTAATTGCTTCTAAATTGCATGTCTTTTTACTTTCCAGAAAAGAGCATATAAGAGTTATGCCAAGGCCCTTCCAGCATTGAAAAAAATGGGCATTACTTCTGTACTTTTACGCAAGATTATCGGCACTCTCGAGGTTGGATGTGGAGTGGTTCTGACCCTTGTACCGGGGAAACCAAAAGATGTGGCCAACTTTATTCTGCTACTGGTCATGCTGGCCGTGCTTTTCTTCCACCAGCTGGTTGGAGATCCTCTTAAACGTTATGCCCATGCCCTGGTGTTTGGTATTTTGCTAACTTGCCGGCTGCTTATTGCTCGTCAGAGCGAGGACTGGCCCGAGAGAGAGGAGAGACGAGAGGAGCAGATCAATGCACAGGAAAAGAACAAAGTCAAAGTTTCTTAGCTCCACAGTTTTACACACACAGCGCCTGGCAACAGATCCCTATGTGTTACTCTAGATAGTAGAGAAGGTGCTTGGAAAAAAGACAGTAGCCCAAAGAGGTGATTTCTGTCCCTAATATCAGCAGCCCAAAAATCTGTTCCATGATTTACTCTTACCTCATGTTTTCTGAGTTGTAAAACCTAAACACAAAGCTTCATCTTGGACAATCACCATTGTGGCAGCTGACATGGCTGCTGTTTTGCAGCAAATGATTAAACTTCTGCTTTTCCCTGTTGTAATTTTTATGACCTGTATAAACAACATACTAAAAAATGCCACTTTTAAGATCATACTGTGATACAGACAACTTCAAATGGTTTTTTATTTGTTTTGAACTACTGTAGATTAATCATATTCAAAACTTTTTATTGTTAAAGGTTTTTGATTAAGAAATGCTGTGCATACATGTGCTAAACAATAAAAGACATTCACACTAGCACACCAACACTGTTAAATGGCACGTGAGAAAAGGAAATGGATGTTTTTTCTCAGCTTTATTTTCCCCCGTGAACCACATGTTAGGTTTTTAAAGTAGTCTCAAACACTTGCCATACAGTATTGATGTAACAGTCCCTCATATTGTATGTTATTTATATTTTCTGCATAATATTACTGTACATGTTATTTTTTACGTTTACATATGAAGACATTTCAGAAAGTTTTCTCTTTGCTTTATACCAAATTTGATTTTCTTATTGTAAGGTTTGATTTGACAATTGAAATGGATCCAATAAAACATCCTTTAAATCTAATAGTGTCTTGCTCCTTTTAAATTCAAGTTTGTTTCAGTCTGTGGATTGCTAGGATATATTTGTTTATATAAAATTAAGGCAAATTGTTCGCGTTCTTTAGTTCAGTGTTTTTAATCCTGCTTCTGAGGTGTCTGATTAATATGACAAACCTAATTTAGGTTATGAATCAATCTAATAAACAGTGCTGTGGGCCCAGGCAGGACTGAGAGACACTTGCAGATCATTTTTCAACATTATAAATTGTAAAAATATCTAAACAGTTACCAGGGCGGTGCTAGTTCAAGAACTGAATTTTGCATTCTTTGTTTACACAGTACTGGTCATGTTACACGTCTAACAGTGAGAATGTTACTTTGATATGTTTGTGCATGCAGATGCTGAGTTTCACACTTGGGTGGCACATCACTTGACTTTATGTGTCTAATAAATATTGCACTATATAGTAACTGTATTCTTTGTTGAATGCGATGGAAGACATTTTTTTATTCTAACAAGATCATTTTAACCCACCACTAAATATGTTTTTAAAAAATGTGCAAAACCTGCATCTACATTCATTTAATTAAATTCCTATTTTAATCATAGATCACACGTTGAATACCAACATCCCATTTTATCAATCATAGCTATCTTGCATTAACATATGCATTATTAAAAAGATCAACTATTTGTAAGTTGATACACTGGTGTTGTAACGAACTGTTTCAGCCAGCCCTGCCTCCGTCCAAACATCTTGCCCTGAGATGCTGTACGTTTTAAGCATATTTTATCTATGGAACGTTATATTCTCAAAGTGATTCTCAAATTTTAAGGCTTTCTAGTCATAAAATGTTTTAACAGAACCTAACGTTTTAGATTTAAGTTTTTTGTCTCTACTAACACAAAAATCCACGTTCTGTATACTATGAATAAACACTATTATTTTTGTGATAGATTTTTGAATATTGTAGAATTAAAAAAAAACAGTTTACTCCGTTCACTTACCATTTTTAAAGGTTTAGATATCAAATTTAATAGAATAAATGTGTCTATCTGCGTAATTTGGCTACAAGAGAGCTTTTGTCCACTTGTAGTTCAGCTGTTTAAAGTAAACTAAATCGGATGTTTTTCTGTCTCAAAAGTATGGTTTTCCTCATTGTACTCATTAAAATACTTTTTAGATAAAATAGCTTTACAGAAAATTGTAGGTTTTATTTTTGTCGAACACAACACATCCTGGCAGCTGAGAATGTTACTATCAGAACCTATTGCCCATGTGTTTATTAAGCAAGAAAGCACGTGTTAAATTCATACTGATGACTTGTTTCACCACAACAAGCAAGTTCTGTGTTTTTTTTGCCCGTCCCTAAATTGTACACCGCTGCAGGACAAACACATTCTGACAGCTAAACAACTGAGAATGATTTGAGATTAACTTTGAGATTCTCTGTGTTCAGTAAGAAAGACATTTAACAAATGTATAATTTTATGTTATAAACTATTCTGTGAAACATATACATTTAAGCGATGCTACGTTTGTGTGAATCAATGTCTCCAATAAGAAAAATTCGGACATTTGATTGCTTTTTGAGCCATCTTGCGCCCCCTGGGGAATAACTCTTGTCTCAAAACACGTGTCACACCAAAAACTTAATTTGGATAGACGTTCATATGAATCAAGTTGCTACAAACATTATCAACGAAACAAAAAGTATTAGGAAAAACAATTAGAAAGGAAATTTCATTTGGTTTTTTAACTATTATAAATGGACATTTGTTTCTGTTATATCAGAACTATAGTCATTCCACTCGCTTTGGTTCATAACTGCAGCGCCGGAAGTGATCTAGTGCGCATGTCTAAACGGTCGCGGGAGGTTTGGCGTTTGGTTTGAATGGTGTTCCGTCGTGAGTGAGACAAACACTCGAAGTGCTTATTAATAATATTATGTAGCACGGATAATGGCCGAAATATCTAACCTGACGGGGTTAGGCACCGATCCGTCTGGAGAAACAGATTCATCGATATCCTCTGCGAGCAACAGGAGTTTACGTTTGGCAGAAAAAGAAAAAAGAAAAGGCGAGGCGGATCCTTTCGGACTCGCGGTGAAGTATTTGTCTCAGGGTAAGCGAAACAGATAACAAACAACAAATACAAAACAAGCTTTAGAAGTTAAACAATAGCCAAAATGCAGCAGGTCTACAAGACAGGGGCTGGCCTTGACAATATAAACAATTATTCGGGTCGTTAACATTTGTTAATATTTGAGAAAACATCAATATATGCTGATGTGGGACCTACTCTAGCTTATATAATTTATGCTTATACAAAGTAAAACATTGGATCTTTTATTGGTATAAGGACTGTTGTGCACATCCACTTTTAGCTATGAACAATTATCATGAGACATCTGCGTGTTCTTTTGGATTTAACAGTGGGAGCTGGCACAGTAGTCAGAGGGAATGATGAGCTGGGGAGGAACCTGCTGGTGGTTGAGACAGTGGCTCTCAGTAATGGTCTCCAGCCGGAGGTCATTGCGATACTTCTAGATCTGGCTTTAAGCCTCAATGCAGGTAAAATGCCTCAGTGACTTAAGCTGTATTTGGTACTATTTAGATGATTAGAACGTATTAGGAACGTATTTTGTATACATAAAAAATATATAACTTGAATTAACTGTAAGTCGCTTTAAATAAAAGCGTCTGCCAAATGCATATGTAATGTAATAGTGTAATCAGCAGCCACATCATACACATTATGACATCATTTTTGTGGACCTGAAAATGTATTTTGCCTAGTGACATTTTGTTTTCTTGAGATATATGTTATTGGTTCATTAAACTTAATGATTGCTTCAATTTATCGAACAGGAACTGCCAACTGCACCCGCATCCTTAAATTTCTCATACCTGCCACAGTGGTGCCACAGGAGGCTGTTGTGAGAGGGGTGTCATGGCTCTGTGTGGGGAAAATACCAATGAATGCCCAGGTAAGAACTGTCGGTTGTAACTGGTGACAGGGCACTTACCTTATTCTGCATTACATCACTCACAACCCAGCTGTCTCTTAATAACTTTCTTTCAAGGTTCTTTTTGTCCGCTGGGTACTCACAGTTTTTGACTTGATTGACTGCAAAGACAACTTGAGGGCGATATATGGCTTCATTTTCAGCTTTGTGACTGAAGAAAATCTGGTATGTTTTATTAGAGTTTAATCAACTATGCTTTTGTTGATTTTTTTTCAGAATGACCGTGTTCTGATATCACTGGCCTTTGCATACTATATTATATTTCTTCATAACAATGTTTCAGTGTTCATTTAATATAATAATTATTTTCCTTTTTAGTGCCCTTTCATCTGCCACTTGTTGTACCTTTTAACCATGAAAGAACATGGTGAGTTGTTGAGTCAGTGGCGTAATTTATGTATGTGAATGTTTGTATGTGCAAAATTAGAAGTAGCACATCATTCCCATCCTGTTTTTCCTTTCAGTCCACCCATATAGAGTGAGGAAACTGCTGGATATTCAGTCCAAAATGGTACAAACCTTATTACCTTCTCTTAAAACCTTAAAACCTCTACAGCACCTTTGTTTCAGTATATTTCTTTGAACTCAGTGCATTTGATGTGAGAGACTGTGTCATGATTGTTATTTCTCTCTTTATCCCTTATTAGGGCAGGCAGGCTTTTCTTACACAACTTCTAGCACTCTACAAAGTGTTCCGTCCAGACTTAGTGACACTGTCTGTTCCTTCAAGAGTAAAGGTTAGTGTATTTTTTTATTACTCAGTTCTCTGACCATGGTTTTGTGATTGGTAATTTTGTGTTTTTACTCACTGGAATTTCCCTCTTATGTTTTCTTTTTTAAGACTGGATTCAAGAATCACAACTCCAATTGGAAAGTGGCTCTAAGTGCAGTACAAAGAAAAAACAAGGGTGCAGTTCAGGTTGACCAGAGCCTGATGAGTTTGGATGTGAAAGAGAAGCCATTATCCAGAAAGAGGGTATGATGTCATCAGTCTCATACTGTCAAGGCCGTCACAGAACACTGATCCCAAACTAAAATTGTATGCTTTGAAATCTCGTAAATCTAGTAAATATAGCAGAAAGTCAACAATTTACGTGGCAGAGAGGCAGCATCTGAGGTGGCATTTAGGTTAAGTTTTCTGAATATAGAAATACAAAATTAATGAACAAAATTATAAAGTATGAAACGAAATTATGAAATATGTACTGTCATGACAACAACTGTTCTAATGCTGCATTTCAATAAAACAAAACTGCCTGTAGTATAGTAGCAGCTGAGTGTCAGAGCAGGCATCATTTAGTCTGGCTTTAAACTATAGTTTTTAACAGGCACAGTCCTTAGTAAACTGATGTTGTTCTCTGATGTCCATAGAAACTGCATCACATGGAGGTACCTGCCTTGAGCTCAGCATTCGATAGCAACTCTAAAAGCAGGGTGGTCCGTCTGCACGAGATCCATTCATTCAAACAGCTACTGAAGAACATTCACAATATAGAGGTAATTCACACAGTTTTCTCCTCTTTTACACTAAATACTCTGTTCTCTAGGGGACTTGAGTAAGGTTACAGTGATTCTGTGGTGTTTGGGATGTTGACGTCAGGTTTATAACCTGGGGGCATAAGGGGCATTTTGCCATGTGTGGGACATGGCCCAGATTCAAAACTGAGAGTCCAAGATGAGCACTATGGCTGAAAATTTATAGCCTTTCATTGTTGATTAAAACAAAATAAAACACTTTCAAGATCTATACATTTAAACACATTTATATTTATAACAAATATTGAATGCTAATTTAGTAAAAATACAACATTTCTATGATGGTTGACGTATATTGCATTCACTAGTTCTAATTTGTAAACAAAGATCTGCATTACTGCGGTGTGGCCACGTGGTGGAGCTAGGCCTTCACAAAACTGATTACAATAAACTGAGTCATGGTGGTATTTCTGCAAAATCTTAAGGTTTTCACAAATGTAAATAGACAAAAATAGTTTTGTTTAAAGGCTTTGCTTAAAATTGTTTAGCTTAACTCTGTATGTATTGTGTCTTTAAGTACCATGTATAACACTGCCAGTTGACAAGTCATAAACTGCTTACAATATCCAGGAGCGCCTCGCAAACAGTCTACATCTGACAAATCCACTGAGCTGGTAAACCTTAGTAAATCTCTTTTAAAGACCTGTAGACATTTATGCTTCATTCTACACAAAGTGAAAAGGCCATTTTATCAGTGCGTTCTCAGAACAGGTTTAAGGTGATGTTGCACGTCTATAAGAGAGGAAAGGATAGCAAAAGCAAAGAAGTGAGTTAGAAAAAACAGTCCTGGCTGTGGGAAGAATCATTGATTCTTTCCCGCTGTGGCGTCCCCCACCCCCCACCATTAGAAGCAGTCATTTCCCCGATAAACGATTCGGTTGGTCTTTAACTACAGAAGGACTCAGCCATGTCCGTTGTCATTCTGTCACCAAGTTTCATTTGTTTATTATTGGTTAATTTCCATATTGAGAAGCAGCTGTTTATAGAGTGGCAGAAATGACAGTTTTGGAAAGAATGTTTGATCATTAAAGAGAATGGTTGAATTGTGCGCATCTTAACTGTTTGTATGCTGTGAATTTCAGCACAGCTCTCAAAGGAGCCAAACATGTGGCTGAATTCGTTTATTTTGCCTTCAGTTGTTTTGACAGCTCTTTGGTTATGATTTACTGTGTCTATGTAGCACAAATGCAAATTCATAGCACTTTATTGCTTAATGCCAGTGTTGTTTTTCAGCTGCCTGCCCAGATGGGTTCTCTGTTGGGATCAGCCTTGTCCCTGCACTACCTGGACTGTGTGCAGGATGAGTCTGCGTTCCTGCGCCTTAACTTTTGGCTTGGGCACTCATTACAAGAAGGTAAATTTGACCAAACCAAAACAAATATAAGCAACTTCTCTAGCGTCCCCCAGGCTGTCAACATGCAGTAGCTATATTCTAAACCGGCTTCAGTAACAGTTAAATCACCTGGTTTGCACAGAGTTTCTACTGTGTCCTGTGGATGGAAGTTCTGACAGCCTGCCTGAAGCCCGTCGCTTTCTCAGCACCATCCTCTCCTCACAACAGTTCCTGCAGGTACCACCAACCAGACAAATATTACACAACAGGAAATTAACATTGGCAGCCTCAAGGTTGGATCCTCAATATGAGAAATATTTGGCAGTCCATTCCACAAAGCCTAGCACATCCATCAGCCCCCTGACTCGCTTCATTCGGCTACTTGTGAAATCCTCCGGTCGACATGCTTGACAGTTCTGTGCGTCTGTGCGTTGTTCTCAGGAGGGCTTCTCCAGCACGGAGAGTTTTCTTTATAAGTTCCTGAATGTGTGGGACGGCTGTCTGCTCCGGCCGCAGATCCTGGATCTTCTCAGTGACATTCCCTTGATGCCCAGCTACTGTGAGTGTCCCATATGCGCCTGCTGTAGCCTATGAGTAATTCAAGAAAAAACTGCTCTCTTGTCATGACTTTGCATATGCTGGATAAGTACCCTTGTTAAAGTCTTGGAAACAGCAGTTAGCAGCACAGTAGTTTGTTTTATTTTATAATAGGAATCAGCTATTACATTTTTGTTATTCTTATGCATGTTTTGTGGTTGATTCATGAAAAAAAAAAACAATCATTTAAATATTTTTTTCATTCCCTTGTGTATAGACATGAAGAAACTTCTTTTTGAGCCACTCAAGCAGCTTTATTTTACCTCCACTGTGTTTTTCAAGGTTCGTATGCGTTTTTAATATCTCGTACTTGCTTTTCTTTTTATTCCTCTCATTTTTGTCCTGGTTGTGTCATACCCAAGCTGAGCATTACAACATGAGCCAGATTGTCAACAAATGCTTAATTCAGACATAATTGAATTAGTCCTTCCACATAAGGCATCTTTAGTGCTCCTGTGATGTCATTTGAGTGGTGTTTTGATTAAGCTCACAGCAGGTTTTGATTTTCTTTTAGCCCTTATCTGAATGTGTCATTCTACATTGTCCTCCTCACAGTGTAGTGTCATCGAATGTCTGAACAGCATGCTGGTGAAGTGGCTGACATGGCATTCAGTCAGCTCGCTGGAGGGCGGCTTGGACATCAGCCTTAACAGCAATAGCACCATGTGAGTATCTCATACAGCTTTGAAAGACAGCACTTCAGTTGAAATGTACACTGTTTATCTATGAACTGAACTGGTCTTGTTGTGTACAATTCATCAGGTATTCTAACCGGATGGAAAATTCAGTCAGTTTAAGCCCTGCCCAGCATTAGGTCCAGTGCCCACCAAAAAATAGTTATGTATTGTGTTCTTGTTAAAGTTACTTTCTCGTAAGAGTGTTAACTTTGTCAAAAAGTATATTGCAGAAATAATCCCAAAATCTGACCCCACACCAGTGATTGTATTTTAAAAGGCGAGGTTTACAACTGCACATTTTTTAAATATTTCACATTTAAAAGAGATCAATGATCTGCACCTGTGGTCGGGCTCCATCTGAACCTCGTTTACCCTGTAAGCGCTCTGTGGAATGGTGTGTAATGAAGTGGGTTTTTTCCCTCTCTCGCCTGCCGTGTATTGCTTCTCCCTCACTGCTGATTTGGTTATTTTTTATTACATTACTGAGGTGCACAGCTGAAGGAGAAATTATGATCAAGGGCAAAACCCTGTATGACTGTGCTGTTGTGCCATGCATCAATGCAATACACCCATTATTCCTTTTCGCTGTGGGTCTCTGTGCTGCTAGAATTGTGTGGGTGCCAAGCTTAGCACAAAGACACATCTGGTGTGTAGTAGGTGTAATTTAAAGCTGATTTATTGTAGTCGTCTTGAAAATACAGTACTCTTTATAAAGAAAACCAATTTTTCATGTTGTTTTTTATACAATTTCCAAAAAGTGTGAATGAAAAGAATTACACATTTATTTATAGAACTATGACCTTGTCTGGGTTTATGGACTCAGTCATGGAGATGGTGCGTTTTGTGGGATTGCTGGCATCTGAAGGACTCCATCTGGAGAACTGCCACGTTCTGCTCCTCAACCAGACACTTGCCTTCTATGAGACGGTACACTCAGCTATGATTAACTTCATTAACGTGATGTTTCTTGGCACAATGACATCAGCATCAAGTCCCTGCCTGCGTTTTACTAAGATTTGTTTGAGCCGATTTGCTGCCCAATAAATTCAGTAGATTTTTTTGGTTTAAATCATAGACAGCACACACTGATTGCACTGATATAGGTACATCTCTAGGTGCTCATAAAGAACTTTCTTTGTGTAATGTCTAGGTGTGTGACATGTTTCTGAAGTACAGCCTGCCTTTGATCCTCATGCCTCCGGCTGGGGTTTTCTACCCAGCACTCTTTGCAACAGACTCAGTCAGTGTGGATCGACTCGGCTACATCATGTACAGGTACGTGTGTCTGCTATAGAAAGCCATTTATTTATTTAGTCTTATGCACCATCCTGGAGATTGTCTGCTTTAGATGTTAAATTCATCTCAAGGAATATGTTGTGAGTGAATCAAGCCTGTGATCACCTGTTTGCTGCTGGCTGATGTGAGGAGAACAGCCTGAACCTTCAAATGCATTACATTGCCATGGCACAATGCCTGTAAGCAATAGATGAAATGAAGTATGAAGATTCTTTCATCTGCCTCGGCAAACAAACTTTTGTACTGTGCCACTGAAAAGACTTATTAATTCTATACTGGTAATTTTGCATTTGTTCCTGTGTATGGGAAGATATAAAGAAAAAAAACCCTTTTCCAGGTCGTTTAGTAAAACTGCACTCATGTAAAACACTCATTTATGACATGGGATTTAGCTGCACATATTATAAAATGGGTGATTTTTTTTTCATGAATTATTCAAGATGAAATCTACCTGCTAGGCTTCTATTGTAAGTGTCAGTGCATTTTTCATCCACTTACACATACTGAACGGTGAGTTTAGACTGTGATCATCACTTGAAAATTAGATTAAAATACTCCAAAACAAATACTCGCAAAATTCTATTACGATTGTGAGTATGAATGTCATTGGGAATTTCCTTAAATCTGATTTGAATTCTCTAAATAGTTAGCAAGATGTGACAAGTAGCTATTGTTTAATACTAAACTCCTTTTAAGCAAGCAATGTTATTCTATTTATATATATATGCGCTAACATTAATAAAAAACTGTTCTTTACTCAGGTACAGGAAGAATCTGACCTTGGCTAAGAACCAGGAGCAGCAGAAAAAGGTAATGAGGAGACTGTCATAATATGAGCACATAGTAAAGCCAAGAAAAGACAGCTGAGTGTGTATGTGGGTTTTGTTTCTAAGTAATAAACTTGTAATGAGTAAATTGGAAAGACCTTCAAGCTGTGCTTTAAGAATGTATGAGGACCTGGGGGCTATTGCTGCAATCCTCACCTTTTCTGCTGGGGATAAAAAGAGAATAGTGTGTTTAGAGTCCAGTGAGAAAAGTGGCATTAAAATATAGACAGGGCCTGTCTGTAGTACAGCCTATAATAATTTGATCATGCAGTGTGTGTCAATACGTTTATGAGCTTGAGTAGCACTTGATGCTGTTTTACTCTCAAAACACCTTGTGGAATTTGTATTTACTCCTTTTGATTGGGCATAAGATTTTAACATGCGTCTACATTACGTTACAGCAAACATTTCACATAAACAGAAATACATACAACGAGTTTAATCAGAATCTTAAAGCCATGGTGAACACGTTGTGGAACTCCTCGTGGTGCCTTCCGGGCTCAGAAATTGACATCGACAAGGACCTAATTGCACTAAGCAAAGTGTCAGAACCTTGGTGCCGTTTCGACCTCATCCACCACCCTGCGCTTTTCAGCTACGCCATCGAATTTCATCAGAAGGTGAGTGAGAAATGATCACTAGTGATATTTAAAAGCTCTCATAGTTGTACGCTGAAGCTTAACTGTCATCTCATTTGGAGCAATGGAATGGGATTCAGCTGTGCAAGCTAATTGGATGATTATATTACACCAAGCGTAAAGTCTTGTCACTACAGGGTCTAGTACAGCCTCTACTTTTTTGCTAATAACTTTAGGATTGTACAAGGAGATAAATGTAGTTTAAATATATATTTTATGGAAGATCCGTTAATAGAGAATTACATTTTATAAATCATGGAAGCTGTATGGGACTGGAGTTTTCATCATCATCATTAATAATACAAGTACCTTTTTTGGTCTGACTGCAACATTTAGCTGTGTTCTACTGAGATTTAAAACAGATGGAGAACAGTGAATATTTATGTGTTCTCTTTGCCAGTGCTGGCCAAAGAGGAAGGAAGTGGATCTTGGTTCCATAAAGGTACTGAAATATATCATCTGCTTTTTATGCACGGATACCTGATGCTATTACTCTGTCATTTCCTGTTTTAGCATACCATAAGATAACTGTATTTGTCATGTTTACAGGCTGGAAAGTACTGGGACTGGTATATGGAATTTCTCTTTAATCAGGGCTTTGATGGCCTCAGCAACTTTATTCAGACCAACATTGGCCGCCGCTCCACAAGCCAGCCTTGACGCTGACAGGAAATACAAATGGCGGGAACCTTTCGAATTTTCTGTTTCAGTTGACATGTATATATTTTATAATCATCGAGTAAGGGGGCTGAGAACAACCACCGGTATACCTGTAAATACTTTGTACATTTTCATGAAAACCTTTTGGTTAATTTCAGTTTTGTCTATTGTTGTTAATGTTTTTGGCAGTATTTTTGTTTCCTTTTTCTTTTTTTGTGCACAGAAAACTTGTACTAAACTGAAACATTGTAATAATTCCAAATTCTTGCAGAAAAAAATTATGGTAACATTCTTAAGTCTCTTTATATACAATCCTCATTATTTATACTGATTTTAAATGGATGCTCTTTGTCAAAGGCTTGTTTATTATTCCTATCAACCAAGTGCAGCATCTATCTGAACAGTCTCAGATAAAATGACTCCTTTGTTCTTTAGTCCACCATGAGGTGAGCAGTCTGTTGCAAGCATTTGCCATTTCTCTTTAATTAAAGGATCCATCTGTGTGGGCATTAGACTGCAAGATCTAAACTGAACTTGTCTGGACTGTAAATGATTGCTTGACAGTTGCATTAACTGTGAGGGTCTTAATTTGACGCGAGTATAGAGTTAAGAATGCATTTGGGACAAAATGCCTCACTCCAAATATGAATCTATTAAGTTTTTTTTTAAAAATATGGAAAAGCTAGATTGTTACTGTAAGTATTAACCATGTAGTAATATCCACGGTTTGCTGGTTTAAAGACGGCAACCTGGTTTTTAAAAAATAATATACATTTTGCTTCTCTCTAAATGAACCACGTAATAACCTCTAAAAAATCAATAAAGACCATCTTTTTTCCATAACACACTAAAAATACCACAGGTAACTTGATGCAAATACGTCCTAAGAAATTTTAGCATCGAGACCTTACGGGATAACTGAAATACGGATTTACATTTTACAATCTCATAAATGTGAGCGCGTTCAACTCTGCCTTACAAATCCTCGGTGTTCTGGGATGTCTCGCATGGATGTAGACCGTCTCATTCGAACTGTTACGTTTTCAACCCGTGCGCGTCACGATACCGTCCAGCAAACTTCATCAGGAGTAAATGAAGAATACGCGCACGCCGCCGGGATTACAAGCGATGCGTTTTCATGAATCCAAGACGAGTGCAGGACGTACAACGATTAATCGTTTAAGCGCAAAACTACACAGACACGCCATTCACCTTTTCGGCTAATGTCCTTGTTTAATGTATGAGAAATCTGTTCGTCACCGAGTGTTGTTCATCACTGCTCCGCTCTCATACCATCGCTTTACGTTCTTCTGAAGGTTCGCGTAAAATGGAAATCTGAAGTGCTTCACTTTCACTGTTTCACATTTGACAGATAAAGGTAAGGCTTTAATTACTGTAGTCGACATATGTGACGAATGGAGTCATTTTGTTCAACTTGTCTGAAATTTTAAAGCGGTGATTTATTGACGCTAGTGACGTCCGTTATATTAAATTCAAACTCCTCGACTGTTATCTTATACAACGTGTAACTGTGTTGAAATTTTCAGTTTTAATGCTTTCTTGTCGTAGCGGTTTGTATGCCACACCGGAATATCTTATTCGACCTAACGCTATATTGAACCAGATTTTTTCATTTAGAAAAAATACTTGACAGTTGTGTGCCGGCGACTTCATCAGCTGATTTGAAAGCTTATGCCATGTAACATTTTCATAAATGATCGGTGGAAATCTGTCGTGTTAGTTTCCCTTTTTTACTTAGTAATTATTGGTATTCAGTCCTTCTGTTCAGCGGTACACAGAACCTAACTTCACACTTGGAAAACGTGCCTGGTTTTGACATTTGTGTCGATCTTATTCCTGAATTTCCAATCACATGACAGTAGTATTATACGAGGTTGACGGTTCTTAAAAGCTCTGTTGTGACTCCTGTGTCTTTTAAAACGCCGACAGTCTTTGGTGCCGGTGGCAGTCATGACAAACAACTGATAAAAACGGGAAAGGACGATGCCTGGGCGTATGTGAGTGATCATGAGCGCAGAGTGATGCCCATGGCAGAGGAGGAGGATAGAGAGGTGACACTGATCCTGCTGAAGTGATCAAGAGTCATCAACTTTAGTTATCAGCTCATCCTATTTGTTATTCACAAGAGTCATTCAGCGTTTATTGCAAACCCTGATTAACCCTCTTCCCTCTTTTCAAACAATGTCTTTATTATGCAAGTCATGAAATCATGCCAGTTCATCCCATTTTACTGAATGTCACCTTTGTGAAATCTGACTGTGTGAATAACGTTTCTTTTGTAGCACCAGTCATTCAAAGTATATTGTGAATGTATACACAGGCCAAAATCTGCCTCTCTCTCTCTCTCTCTCTCTCTCTTTAGAGATCATTATCTTTCCCTCGCCTTGCAGTCATCATTATGAATGTGTGATAAATGTTGCATTATCATTTTGTGTAATCTGATTTTATAAAACAAAAATATTTACCGTAGAACATCCAGTTCTATCTAATGGCGCTGTTTTCTGTGCAGTTTGAAATGTTGTGACAGGAACATTTATAGGTGCAATGTTCAGCGACGTGTGCTGCTATACTTCTGAAATTGTAACTCATTTTCTTGGTGATTTATTTTCCCCCGGCTCATCATCGGCATGTACTGTTGGACTGCATTGTTTACGTGTTCTCACAGGGTCTTGTACACAAAGCAGTATCACTTTACCTTAGAAGAGTGATCTAAAAATGTCAGGAGTTATGGCAGACTTGTTGAGCGTCCTGTGGCAGTGCAGAGTCACAGAGAGAGTCTCTGATACTGTGTAACATAGTTCAGGATGGTTTAAATAAACTAGATAAGCATTCCCTGAAGGAAATGCCAGTTCTTAAATGACTACAAAAGAGTAATGTTAAGAATTTCATGGATACTCTGCGATCAACTGATTGACTTAATTCAGGTTAATCATAAGGGAGGTGCAATATGAGCAATACAGGAAGGGTTCAAGAATGTTTTAAAAACGTTTCATGTGGACCATTAAGTCTGAGTGTTGGTCAGGTATGGGCCTAATCACATTGAATGTATAAGTTGTTTTCATCACTTTTGGCTTTCCGTGTTTTGCCTGCAAGTCCTTTGGTCTCTGTTGCCTAGTTTGTGATACGGTGCATAAACCAGTACCAGGGGAAATGCCAAATCTGGCTCTCAGCCTTTGAAATAAGAAAAGTCCCTTTATTAGTCATCAAAACCATTCTGAGTGGCAGGAGCGACATCTATGGTCTCATCTCCAACTATGGCAGGATAAAGCATTTTAGTGCTGTGTCAAGGTACTGTGAGAAATGTCTCCGTAATGGAACGTCTCAGGAGAGTTGTGGCTTTGATGAGCACTTTTCTGTGCTTTCTATTGGCCTTGAGACATGTCTTGCTCTCCGGTAGTGAAAAACAGGCCAATCACCCCCTTGTTCCTTTCCATCATTCCATCATCCCCTTACTGCGTTGAAAAGGATGGGCAGACAGAGAGAAGGGCAAAGAATGAGGATAGAAAAGCAATTTGCTCACTCTATAAATCCAGCATCCTAGGGTACCTGACCCCAGAGATAAAGGCAGGAGGCCATTATTTAAACTTGGGTAACCAATGCTCTCCTATTAACATTGAACAGGCTAGTGTCTGCTGGTTGTCCGCTGTGGCACATTTATGTGTTTTATTTACTGCTTTGCACTGCAGGACCTTATGCTCAGGGGTTCCTGAAAATCAGCATAGGCATGCCATAATATAGACTGAAAGGGGGATACCATGCACATCTTCACCAGCTGTAGAATACTAAATTGCAAGAGTGATGTCATAAGCCTCTGCACCAATATTTGTAAATTCTGTGTGTTTGGTGAAGGAAAGAAAAAGATGAAAAACACATTTCTTTAGATGTTTCAAGTCACAAGCTTATTTTGACAATATCTTGTAATTGCATCAGCTTGTGGATCACAAAATATCAGCTGGTTGTTTCCCAAAACAATGATTTTTCTCTTTGCCATTGTATGTATTTTTTTGCCTGCAAATTTAGGACTACAAATGACTCTTGACAGAAAAGCAGATATGGCAGCAAGGTCTCTTTTTTCTCTTCTAACACTGAGGATAACTTTTGTCAGTCATTTAGGACATTGTTGAGTAAAGGTTAACTATTTGATTGGGTGACTGCACATGAATTCTGGTAGGTTGGTTCACTTTATACGCTGCTTGGTTATAGAATGAGCCATTACTGTATCAGTATTGCGGATGTGTGCTCTAAAAAGATATCAGGCATTCAAGAAGGTCTGTCAGCCTGACGCTTCTGTGGCTGGGTGAAAAATGGCAGTATTTCTTTATCCATCATCCAGAGGTGCATTGATGTATGTACCTTTGCTCTCCTGTTTTGTCAGACATGCTGGCGCACTGGGGGAGATTAGAGAAGAATGCAGTGTAAACTCCCTTTATAAATATTTATAGTTTTTTTGACAAGGGACAGGTGATAGTGATAACTGTGAATGCACACCAAATGTTATAAGCTGCGTTTTGACTGTTAAAAGCATAACAGTTCTATAATGATTATACTCAATGTAATACTAGGCAGCATACAATTTGAAATGTGTGTCTTTGCTCATGGGCCCACATAATGTTTTCAGCCAATCACCTGAGTTGAAAATGCCATTTGACAAATAACTCTTGCAGACTGACTGATGGCACCACAAAAATCTACACAGTCTCAGGACCTTTAAAAGCTACTCCATTGAACTATGTTACGAACCTGTTCTAGGGACCCTTCAAAACCAGACACAATACTTTCTGCTTCCAGTTTCATCCAGTTTAGTTACAGCCTCTATCAGAAGGGGCTAACAGTATCATTCTAATCACCCCAAACGTAATGGCCCTTCTCAGAAGATGAATTGCTTTCTTTAGGTTTCAGTTAACACCAGCACAGTTTGACTAGATTTTATATATTTTTTTAAAGATGCATTACACAGCATCCAAAGTTTTTTTACATTTCTTAATGAGTTCATAGACCAACAACAACTTTCCACAAACACCTGATTATGCATCAGTGGATTGAGAAAACAGCATTAGACCAGCATTGGTGGGGCTTTTAGAGCTGGTTTATCAGAGATTGCAGCACTCTCCTCTCTTAGCCCACCGCATGATATTGTTACGGGCTCTGACTCAAACTCGTACCATGACTTGCAATCAATAACATTAGTGCATTAGAGCAGACTGCTGCAGTGCATTCCTTTTAATTTGTTCTAATGGCCCCATGCATTTAGCAGACTTCTGTGTTTGATTATCCCTGCAGAATATATTTTCCCACAAACCCAATAGGTCCTATTTAAAAACTGCTATTTACATTATATATATAGATGTGTGTGTGTACATATCTATACATATATATATATTTATGTTAAATGGGTTTTATTGTTTAGAAATGGTCAGTTCTCATACTGAGCGAACTGACTTTTATTTACCTCATATTATTTGGAATTTCACACATTCACAGGTGGTTTGACTGCAATGTTAGAAAAGTTTGTAAAATTTTGTTGATTTGTTGGAGCTTGTTGATTTGTTTACATTTTGATTTGTTGGAGCTTTGAATCCGTGTGAAGTTGTGTGATGTGAAGGAAGTGAATGTAATTTAGAATTGCTTTCGGTCCACTATTGTTTGTTACCCACCAATGTATAAGTGTGTGTTTCTAGTAATAGTGAAGGAAACATTTGTGTGAGATCTAGACGTGTATAGATGTTATTAAAGACCTGAAAAACTGCATAATATTACAGGCTGGTGAATATCAT
>JAZGTI010006060.1:0-24123 GCA_036877585.1 Botia kubotai | reverse complement strand
TAATGTGTAATATTAAATAACTATTTTGGTGACATGGACAGAATAATAATGAAAAGCAGCCAATGGGAGCCCAGCTTAGATGAGAATTTAATGTTGTTTTAAATGCATCCCACGAGACCTCAAGAAGCTGGTGGATATAATGCCAAGAGTAAGTTTTTTTCTGGGCATTTGTTTTTACAAATACCCATTCCATTTGTGTTATTCAAATTCTCATAGTTTCATTTGTGTTATTTAATAGTTTTGGTTATTTTTCTATTATTCTAAAATGTGAAACAAATAAGAATAATAATGACTTTAAGTGATCACAAAATTTGAACTTGTGTACATTTGAAAAAAATTGAAATATGTTCATTGCTTCAGTTTCATAAACATTAAGATAGGCCAGAAGCCCAGGATGGTAAGGAAATCTGGAACAGTTCAGAGGCAACATTAGGCTTTACTGTACTGTAAACAACCTGAGGGAATAGTGGAGGTTTGCTCTCTGCTATAACACAGGGATGTGTTACTTTGGATGGATGTGTATGCTAAAGGATGTGTAGGCTGGACTAAGTTTTGCACAATATTTGAAGAATTTGAGGTGAAATGTCACCTGGACATGTTTTTGGTAGCTTCACCTGTTTAGATAAACAACTAATATTTAAAAACAGATATTTAACCTTTTGAATGTGCATTATGGCACCAAATGGTTTTTTATGAAAAAGAAGCAAGTGACAGGAAATTTTGAAATTATCATATTATTAAATCATCTTACCAATCAGGATTATGATATAACTGAACTCAACTCATAAAACTGCTATTTTCTCAGTAAATAAAAAAGCATGAATGAGCATATGTAAGTATGTATTCAGTTTTCTGTTTCATTGTGTTTTTAATTCTGTCCTATGTGACCCAGTTTTTCCAGTGTGTGATTAGTTATCTGCTCACCTGTTGCCCCATTAATTAACAAATTTGTTTGGTTTGGTATATACTCTCCTTGTGTTCCTGTGTTCATTTGTCCAGTTTCACATCAATATTAGGGTGTGCTTTTCCCTGTTTTCTGTGAGCTTTATAAATGAAAGGCTATATCTGTAAATTCCCTGTCTTTGTGAACTTTATACTACAACCACCCTTGAGAAATATGGATTCATGGTTGTATACTTATGTGAGAATCTCACAAAATTGTATCTGCAGTGTGGGTTGGGATTGGTTAAAAACAAAAGTTGTAAGACATGTTCCTGATGTGCCGCAAAAATAAGCAATTTTTTGGAAATAATGAGTGCAAATGTATTCCTGAGAGGAAGAAAAAGAATTCTGTGAGTCACTATGTTTTCTTCAATAGATAAAAAATAGACCAAAAAACACCAATTTTAGCACAATATCCAATTGCAATGCGGCCATCTGTTGTGATGTCATGAAAAGCTGCCATTATCTGCCCATATTATATATATGCGTTACATTCAGCGTTCTCTCTCTAACTCTGTGTGGGGCCATTAGCGGTGTTCTGTGTGGAGAAAAACAAACAACGACACACAAGACCTCTCCACATCCACACTGAGCAGTTCACAGGATCGATGCTTTCTCCTGGTGACGCTCAGAAGAGAGCACCAAAAACTGGGAGACAACACAAGAGATATAAATACAAAGCTGAATTTGTTAGTTCATGGCTATTTTCAATATCTAAAACAGATCAAACTTATAATATGCCAAGATTTTACTTCTCAAACGCACCTTCAGGCTTATTTGAAGTCAAATTTAAAAATGTACACATTTCCAATGCATAAATTAAGACTTGTTTATCCTATTAATAATTATATTCCCTTGTTATCAAAACAGTTTTGCATATATACTATATATATATCTTAGATCTGGGATTATAGATGTTTTTAAATAATTTGGCACCTAAAATGCATGGCTGCATGTTAATAATAAGCTAGATATATCACAGTAATGCTCCACACAACTATGTCTGGGATTCTGGCGATGACAGGCAATACATGATTGAGATTGTAAAAATGGAATTTTCTGTAGCGCATCACACTTCAACAATGTTAAACTGATTAATATACAAATGACAGCTGACAAACAGAAACAAACGAGCCGGTAATAAAAGTAAATGTCCTATGTGCTCCCCTGATTTGTAAGATTCAATTACACAAGCATATGCAATCCTTTAACCCTAGAATTAACTCTGGAGACCTAATGAATAAAAGATCAGTGTCATAGGTTACAAATAGCACAGCATTATAGAAGATGTGATTAGTAGAGGTGCAAATCTCTATAACAATAAGATTAATATCCTCTGACCCTGATTATAATAAAAACTGCCCAATGATTGATGGCAGTCATTTGAGTTATTATTGAGCTATTATTGAGTATTTGAAAAGTGCTGCATCAGGTTGCTCACTTATGTAATTAAGACAAGACCATGAAAGACTGTTTACTCTGAGCAATAAAACATTTCAACAAACCTAATACCCTAATAATACAAATAATGATTGAATTTGCTGACCAAAACAATTGTATATAATTTAAATTAATTGTTTTGACGCTGGTGAACTTGACTCTTGACTAGGAGAACTCCCTAGTCAAGCCCTCTACAGGTATGACCCCCTTCAAGTGTGTCCTGGGTTTTCAGCCTCCGCTGTTCCCTTGGTCTGGGGAACCCACGGATCATCCTGCTGTCACGGACTGGCTTCAACGGAGTGAAGAAGTCTCCGTCTACCTTGCAGGAAGCTCAGTCCAAGGTACATGGGCCCATTCAAAATTCTCTGTATGATTACTCCTGTTTCGGCTTGCTTTTTGTCTACCTGGTTCTTGTTTGGATTGTTTACTGTGTTTTTGATTCTTGGTGCCTTTTGACTTTTGCCTTGGATTACATTTTTGATTGTTCTCTGCCGGCCCCGACCTTGTCTGTTCCCCATTGCTCTTTTGCTGGTATTTGACCATTGCCTGTTTGACCACTCTTATAATAAAATACTGCAGATGGATCCACACGATTCTGAGTCTTTGTCACAAGTATTTTATTTAGTCAGCCCTAATATATGAATGTTGAAATGAACACAAATGTTTTAACACTTTTGCATCTCTCAGTATTCCCCTGGCATGGGAGAAGAGAAGATAATTCAGCATTCAGTGGGGGATCTGACCTTGGAATAAACCAGCCAACATATTCTTTCCTACTGACTGCAGTAGGAAATATGACTGTGGAGCAGGTCTTAGCCAAAAAGTAAACACCCTTAAGCTGCATTTATTAAATACAGAAACTGTTGTGGTGTGATCTCTCATATCTAGGCTTGACAAAAGTATATAAGATAACCATCAACCCTAGCCGATCCATACATGCAGACACTAAAACAAAATGATCCCTGCAGAGGCGTATTTAGTCTCACACACACACACACACACACACAATTATTCCAATTAAACTGCTGAAAAAAATGTCATCCATTCACCAGATGGTGAGATTCACAGCTGACTTATCGACATTTAAAAAAGTTTTACAGCATTTATCTGTTTTTGGATGTGAGAGTTGCCAGTTGTAAAGGCATTATTATGTTGAGTTTGAATTGTCCATTAAGCCTTGTGTCAGTGCTGGAGGGAGATAGATGCAATAAAATATATCAGACGGATGGAGAATTTATATTGCTAGCAAATGATCCAAGACACAGATAGCGATCTGAATAAATGAACACAAGCAGCAGACACCACAGCAGGAAATGAACATTGTAGATATAATCTGTATTCAACCTGAATGTTGTAAAGTGTATAGCTTGAAAAAACAAGCTAAATCAGTCTGACATATTTTTGAGTGGAACGAGACTTAACAAAACAAAATGTAGGACAGGACTCAATTTTATTCATTGAAAATTAATTGGATTGTGAAGAGCTGGCAGTGGAACTTGGTTTAAGGGGAGGAGCAAATTACTGAAGGGGGACTGGTGATGCCAGCGGGTAATATTGTTCTCTCTTCAGAGAGGAGCAAATGATTACTTTTTGATAAAACATGGTCAGTTAAGTGTTTTTATTTTTGTTTGCATCAATAAATAGCTCAACAAGACCAGGATAGGAATGCACATTAAATAAAAAGGAGCCATTTTTATTTCAGGTTGGCTAAAAAGTAAAGTATTTAACTGACAACATTTTTAAAAATGTTCTAAACAATAACTGGTATTGAGGTATCAAATACAAACATGACTCAGGCATGTCTAACATTCACATCTTCGCAGTAATTCTGAAAAACTCTGAGGAGTTCAAAGTCCAGAGGAAACAAAACTGAATTTCCAGGCATAACCGTCTAACTGTATGTGTCATCTACTGAGTAGCACCTTAGTACATTTCTTGTGGTAGTGATTTGTCATGGAATGCAGAAGGTCATGCTGAAAGATATAAAAATTGTCTCAGTTTGGATAATAATAGTATGGTGTATATTTAGCCTCAGGTTTCAGTTATTTATTCTGGCAGTCCACAGGGTCAGTTTGCACAACTGTGGTGAACTGACTTCACGACAGGAAATAAAGATACAGTCCCTGCAGCTGACTCATACTGTCAGAGAGATCATTCACAGATTAACAGGTAGGAAAGGAACATACTACTTTTTACTCCTTAAAAAACGAAACACGCAAAACAGTTGCGCCAGTTCAAATCATTTTATACCCTGTTGACTGATAACAGCTATCGCTGTAATAAAGCAACTATTTCAAAATCATTGGTGCATTTGATGCTGTTCTTTATGCTGTGACAGAAGGTGAAATAGGTTGAGGAGATGCTATCTTAGCAGCTGCAGAGGTCTCATTCAAAAACCTATTTGTTATGCTAGAGGTGCTTTTCCACATAAAAAATGACTGGTCAAGTGGATGTTGTGTGAAAATATACTTTAAATGTTGTGTTATTCTGCCAAGTCAGACAGCATAACACAATGTGGAAACCTTCAGCAAGACTCACAAAGGAGGTGACAGAAATAGTCTTTAATCCATAAAACTCACAGGAAACAGGGAAACACACACATTAACACAGACTTTAGACAGGACAAAGGAAAATGAGTATATACAAGATCAAACGTGAAACTGAGTTAATTAATAAAGCAACAGGTTAACAAAATAACTAATTAATACACAAGGAAACTAGGCAATGGAGGACCAGAGGTCCAGAGACCAGCTAGTATAAGGCCTCAAGGCAGAGTATAGGAAGGGAGGAACCATAGACAACTGGCAGACAACACCCTGGGGATGACCAACAGAGATGTAGCTACTGGAGGAGACCCAGGTGGAAAACCAATGTGACATCAATGGCACTGGAGACACATGTGGAGCCACAATGACAACTGTCTAAGGTGGAACCAGGGAACCTGAAGAGCGAGGCAGACCCAGTGGGACTGAGGATGAAGGGGCAACCGGGGGAAGGGGGATCCCCCCCGGTTGGGCACAGAAAGGATGACATCATCCACCCAACATCATGTTGGGTGAAACCAACAGGGCACAGGAGAATTCAGGCTGGGCTGGACCAGCGTGGGCAGGGCAACAAGGGAATTTATCTCATACATATGTTCAGGCTCATCAATTGTAGCAGGCTTCACAATCTGTGGTGGGCACTAGGAACTCCATCATGCCAGTCTTCAGTGGTGGATGGCTGGTCTCTGAATGTGGAGTGGGGCTAGTGTGGTCCTCAGCCAGATCCATGGTGAACAGACAGTTGTTTACCAGCACCCACTCCACAAAAGTGATGAAATCTTCCATCTGTCCACTGGAAGTCATGCTTTGGACCACTCATTGAGATGATGAAAACAACCTATTGAGACGATAAAAAAACAGAGAGCAGTCCAGACAGTGAGTTAGGCACGCCAGGTCTAAAAACTCACTTGTGTGGTCTTATAGGTCATCCTTGTCTAGGCAGAGTAAGTGGACTGCAGGGAAAAAAGAAATAACAGGGAAAAACCACCACAAAAATAATCAGTTTTGGTTCTGTCTACCGTCATGGGTGGTTTATATCATGTAGCTCACAAAGATGAGCGAATGAATATAATCTTTGATCCATAAAACTTACAGAAAATAGGGAAACACAGTTTAACATTGACTTAACCCAGGACAAGGGAACTAGGAAAGAGAGGGAGTATACAAGATCAAATGAGGACCTTGCAAATTAATTAAAGAAGCAACGGGTGAACAGAATAACTAATCAATATAAAACATGACTTGGTCTTGGGGGACTAAACCAAAAACACAAAGAAACAGAACATGTAATGCTATCACTATGTTTTTCTCTTGCTAAAACTGGCAGTATTTTAGGATCAATTTACAAACATATTCTTTCTGGCATCAGAAAATGTGAACAAAGTAATTTGTTTTGCAGCTTTGTTTCAGTAAATGTTTTTATTCACTATGCAATTATGCAGTGATTCTGCGTAATTCAAACTATTTAAAATAAGATATGCCTTTAGCATGTATTTTTAAAAGACCTGAAGTACATATGACTGTGATGTGCATCATAAACTGAATACACACTGATCAAAGAGGACTCTTGTTTCATTAATATGCTTCCATTCAATAATATGTGAGGGGAAATAGTCTCATTACAACCTATTACTGCAACCCATTAGAAACATTACCTGAAAAATCCAGGGACAAAAGCTCAAATTGCGTGCTGTCTATCATCTATAGAAACTGCAATTTTACTGTCTCTTTGATAAAGCACTAAATTACGTCAGATGAACAAAAAGACAATATCTGGTCCTCCTCACAGGTTTCGTTATCATCGTTCCCCAATGGGATCAAACTGAAACCACTCTGACATTTACACTATAGAGAGACATATTGGGTCTGATTGTCCCTCCCCTGCCCTTTTGCTGATAACCAAGTGAGTCAGAGCATTTTGTCCAGTGAGCGTATTTCAAACATGTCAGAAGACCTCATTTGCTGTCTTCGTGCCCAGAATGACCTGCAGAGAAAATTAATCTTTACACCTCTTGTCTCTCCTCACCTTCAGGCAGTTTCGATTTTTGCTTGAGAAAGCAACCAATCAGCGCACCTTATAAGATCCTTTCTGATGAGACTCATAATGCTGTTGATCCACTATGATTTGCAATGCCCATCCAATCAGATTACACCACGGATGGCATTGGTATAAGAAGCTCTCAACCCCAAATACAGGAACAAGTCAGTAGCTCAGTAATGTAGAGCATTGTGGCATTATTGTGTTGTAAGCATAAGTAATGTGTTATGTCAAAAACATCCTGTTTCAAATGATGTGTCTGTTTGTCTGCATATAACAGCCCTGCTTTGCCTTGTCTATAAAAGTTGGTGGCAATCCTGCTTAGCATCCTTACTGGTGACTGCTCATGAGTCTGGCTTAACGTGCCTCATTCCTAACAGCCACAATAAGAACCACAGAATGCACCAGGCTGTCTGTCTGTGATAGAGGCTTTATTGAAAGACCACTGTGTGGGCAGACGCTCCTGCCATCTGTGAAAACCACTTTTGCTCATACAGTCAATCCTCCTCAAAATTCATGAACTCTACTGCGTGCTGGCGACAGACGTCATTCTGGGTTCTTTTTTGGAGAGATAATGAATACATGAGGAATGACTGTTATTTTCATGCTTTTCATACAGAACTCACACAACCAGAAATTCACACATTGATTTTTCTCTTTGCTATTGTCTTCATTATCGTCACTCCGAGGTTATTCCAATCTTTTCCAAATGCCTTGGGGGAAAAATTCTATTTAACCATTCTGGAAAAATATGTCAATCAATAAAATTAAAATGGATTTTAAATAAACAAGATTAATTTTTCATACGTGACCACTTTAAAACCAGTATACCAGTATTGGAATACAAAACTTTTGTCTCAATACCATACCGTTTGTGTTAACATCCATATAATTTAATTACCTTAAATATATTTGTTTATTCATTTTAAAATTGCTAAGGCAGCTTTCTTACTGTATATGTCGTGCCCTTTTCCTTCAAAAGAATGCACACTTTGAACACTCACAGAAATAGTATGCATTCATTATTCGCCTTCCATTCTAATCTTGCATATTATTTTTTGCATACTATTTTACCATTTCGCGATGCATCTACGACAATCCAAATATAATAGATGTGAAACAACTTAAGTGATAGAACGCAACTCATTAAGTTAAACAGGTGAACGTATGCTCACTGTCGCCCTCTCGTACCTTCTTGACTCACTGTGAGCGCAGCATCTGATTGGTGAAACTGTTGCATCGGACGCTGTCTTCATTGAACCCGGTGCATGGTGATCACTTCATTTCACGCGTGCGTTATGGCGTTGCATTAAAGTTAAAGCGTTCGACAAACCTTTCCGGATTCGTCGACATATATTTGTATGGACTAAATTGTCATCCATCTGGATAAACTCTCATGCACAGATGTTGAGTCACGGTCATGTAGCTTCTGATAAACTGTGACAGCATCAAAGCGCTGGAAATGCGTGATTTTGGCGTGCCTGAAGTGACTCATACTGGTTGACTGTGGATTACTACACAGCCGGACATCATGGTGATGCTGTCGCGGATGCGTTTTGGAGAGGACGCATGCTTTCATGTTGTTACTTATGTTTACATACTCATTCATGCTACTTTGCCCACAGACATGTAGGGCAGAATAAAACGAGAACCTAAAGATCAAACAAGCATATTTGATACCGGGAATCTTTTCATTAAAACAACCTGGGACAATCTTTGATCCGGTTCAGCAGACGCGTTTGTAGCCCTCGCAAGAATGCCTGATGTCCTGGCTCTTTACATCGGGATGGAGGTCCTCATTGCCCTTTCCTCTGTCATTGGAAACGTGATGGTAGTTTGGGCTGTAAGAATAAACCGATCTCTGCGGGACACAACCATCTACTTTATCGTCAGCCTGGCTCTGGCGGACATTGCGGTCGGGGCACTTGTCATTCCTCTGGCTATAACCATCAGTATCGGACTGAAGACTCATTTTTACAGCTGTCTGCTTGTGGCGTGTACAGTGCTGGTACTGACGCAAAGTTCAATCCTCGCTCTCCTGGCTATTGCTATTGACCGCTATCTGAGGGTCAAGATACCGATGAGGTAAAAAGATGTTGTGTCTTTATTTAAGAGGGCCTGTTTTATATTGTCAGTCTTTATTTTGAATTAATGAAATGGATTACTTGCGTTTCCTAACATGAATGTGGATGTGTTTTCTAAAATTGAAGTGATGGAAGTTTATTTAAGATAATAATTTAACAAGACAATACACGCACATCTTAAATTTGTTAATTATACATTTTGAGATGTACACACGATGTACAGATTATGGCACATAATTAAAAATTGAACTTTATGGACTTTCCCACAGCATCTGACCGAGAAATTATGTTTGACCTTTGTACGTTATGTACGTTACAGTTGTACTGTTATGGAAGCTACTTTAAAAGTCACCTTGATACCATGAAACACAATTCCTTATTTCCTGTTCTGATTATATGGCCTCTTCAATTTCACGCAAAGCAGATGCTAAAGATTTAGTTTCACATGGTTATAAAAAGTTTGATTTAAAACATTGTCACACAGAACATTATTTACTTATTGGTACAGTACCCAGTTTCAGTAGCTAATTTATACATGGCCCCTAATAAACGGTTGCAACAGATATTTTTTGGATGGTCCCTAATAATCAGTTTGGAAGACTGCTATGCAACATTGCTTATAAAATCCCAGAAGAACAGTTTAAATACATTTCACTTCATTTATTTTAATAATTTCTAAAGGTTATACATATAACATTCTGTACCTCTATCTAAGTTTGTTAGAGGCCATTACACCAGAAAGTACATAGTTAGTTACTTGTTTGACTAGTGCCAATTTGCCAGCTGAGTGGAGAGCATGCTTCACTAGCCTCATTTGTGTTTTCTGAAAAGACCTGCTGCTCTCTTTACAGAGAAGGGATTGTAACTGAATCTAAATGTAATCTTTCCCAGCAGAGTTTGTGGACCACTGCCCTTTCATTTTGATTTCCATACTATTCTCCACAGATATTTCTTTATACAAGATCATCAGAGGTCAAATATGCATTTGAAGTTATGAAACCTATTTTTAAGTAAAGCCAGGCCACAAGCTGGGTATTGAGTAATGTTTTAAATGCACCCTAAGTCATGAAAAATGTGTACTTCCTCAGGAAAAGGTCTTATTTTAGACATGTTTCTACCATTCTTCATCAGACATTTTTCTTTTAAGTCTGACAACATTTCTGAATTATCAATATTGAAACTTTGTTTTATTCTCTCACAGCTATAAAAGAATAGTGACTCCAAAGCGTGCGGGCACCGCGGTGCTAGTGTCCTGGATGGTGGCCATCATAGTCGGCCTTACACCCATGCTGGGCTGGAACAACCTTGAGAAGCTACGGCTGGCCAACGGCACTCTGGATGCTGACCTGCTTATAACCTGCGAGTTTGAGAATGTCATCAGTATGGAGTACATGGTCTACTTTAACTTCTTTGGCTGGGTGCTGCCACCCCTAGTCCTCATGTTGCTCATTTACGTCGAGATCTTCTACATGATCCACAGGCAGCTCAGCAAGAAGGTCACCGCCAACCAGACCGACCCCACGCGATATTATGGGAAAGAACTGAAGTTGGCCAAATCTCTCGCGCTGGTGCTCTTCTTGTTTGCCGTTAGCTGGTTGCCATTGCATATCTTGAACTGCATCACTCTTTTCTGCCCTACATGTGACAATTCCATGTATCTTCTCTATATCGCTATCCTGCTCAGTCACGGTAACTCTGCCGTCAACCCCATTGTTTACGCATTCCGAATTAAGAAGTTCCGGAACGCTTTTGTTAAGATCTGGAAGCAGTATGTGTTGTGCGTGGAGGTTCCACAACTGGGCGATCGGCACAGCCATCGCAGAGATAGCAAAGAGAAAAGACTGAGACGAAATGACATCTGAAGCTACGTTAAACGCAACAAGGTTCCGGTGTGAGAACTTTTCAAGGCAAGTCTGAAGTCAAGAAGTCAAATGTGTAGCATGGAAGTGTTTCTTTGAAGATTTCAGTTGCTCAGTCAAAGGTGCATAAAATGAATTGTGCCATCACTGAGGGACCATTAAATAAATTAAAATAGCCTCTTGTAGAGGAGCAACCACACAGTACACTGACATTTACAGGAAAATATATATGTGGTTATTTAGCACTGGGCTATGATTCACACATTTTAAAAGTGGTAACACAAAAGGGCTTCATTATGAAAGAATCGCAGGCAAAGTGTTAAACATGACTTTCAGTTCCACCAACAAACCTTGCTGCTGAGAATATGTTTTTATGCTGACAAATTCCTCTTTTGAGAGGGGTGAGGCTTGAWAGRTTTGTTTGTCCTTTGTATATGATTTATTGCTTTTAAGACGAATGGAAGTTATCTACAATGTTTAGAACGGCAGCTAGACCCTTTTCTTGAGCAGAGCTTTGCTTTATCTTATTGGACTAGCGTGAGAAACGTGACAGTTGCTTCGCTGTATTAGAAATGGTTTAATTTTTTTGTTTTGTTCTAAACAAATAGTTCCAGAGATATAATACTCATCTCTTCTTTGTTGTAGTTATAACACAATAAACACTGGAATAATACTTTGAAGAAACATGATGAATGTTTCATTTTCGTATTTGTTTTTGTGAGAATGGCTGGGCCTGTTTTCATGGCTCCCAGAAAAGCAGCCATGGATCTACAGCTTATAGCTGTAGACTTCTGCATTTAAAATGGGGCCCAGAACATCAGCAGAAAATCTGTGGAGCGATAAACAGGAAGGAACCATGAATAAATCTAGATTGAGTAATATTGCCGGAGATTTGATGTGCTAACATAAATGATGCATAACCTGTGAAGACTATCACAGTTGGAAAGCTCAAATGTTCAGGTCGCTTTTTAAATTTTAAAGGGATAATTCACACAAAAATAAAAAACTCTTCCATCATTTAATCACTCTCTTGTCATTCCACACCTTGCTTCTTAGGAACACAAAAGAAGATATTTTGAAGTAAGCTGTAACCAAACAACAGTGGCACCCTTTGATTTTGTGTGGACACAAAAACCACAAAGTCATTTCTCAAAATGTCTTTTGTGTTCCACAGAAAGAAACATCATATAGGTTTGGAAAGATGTAAGGGTGAGAAAACGATGGAAAAAAAGCATTTTTTGGGTGAACTTTCTCCTTAATACAGGAAAGACATTGCAAGTTTTTGTTAAAATTGTGATTAAGTATAGTGTCCTTATACCTAATGACTTGAGTGTAAATCCCTCCATTTCACTTTGCTACTGACCGCACAGTCATTTTGACTTTTTGTCCTTGATAAAACCATGGCAGCACGAAATGTTTCTCCTCACTAAGGTTATTACTCTGTTGAATAGTTTGACCTTTTCAAAATAGCAAGGACTGGTCAATCTTAGTGAGTACATACGACAGATCAATTCACAGTACTTCTTTCAAAGGAAGGCAGTGTTTCATGAATGGTTATTTAACAGGAAGTTCCTGGATAGGTCCTGAGGTAGTGATCAAAGTGTATAAGACTTTTGCATTTCCGCATGTTGAATAGTATTCAAGCCTGGCAGCTGACCCCAGTTTCCATGTTGCCTCAGTGTGTGTGCCAACCTGCCTGTAGCATTCAGCTATGTAACACATAGTTCTAGCACAGTACATTAGCATAGAGGGTTTAAAAAAATAAATAAAAAGAATTCATGCTCCTAATAAAAATACCAGTTACAAATTGTTCATGGTCAGTGATCATCTTGATCGATCCTAAATCAGGGTTTTAAACTTAAATCGCCTACAAAAATCTGGTAGGAATCATTGCAAACCTCATGTGTATTCAAAATAAATACAAAAACCATCCCATATAATAATTGGTTTGACCTCAAGGTTGACAGTCATCATTTTGGCACGCACCCCTATTTCACTGTTTGTTAAGGGAGTTTTAGGCCCTATTTTACACCCCACACATGTAAAGTGGCGATCACAAACACTCACTGCATGGTAATTTGGTACAGTGGTGCCCCCTTGTGATGACACAAGAAAAAGGAGTAACAATATAATATAATAATATATGTAACAATTTATAACCCCGAGGTTCAATATAATTAGGACAATTATCAAGTAATTTTCATTAAGTTGAAAAGGAATTTAAAATGATTCAGTTGGTTATGATGAGGCCTGCAATGAGTCACCATTTGATTTCTTCATAGCTTATTGATGTGGGGAATTACAGAAAGAAAATACCAAAACATGCTGCAGCTTTATCTTGCTTTAATGCTTCTTTGACATTTTAATGAACCATTATGTTCTGATACAAATCTCTAGCATTCAGCGTACAAACAACTGTAAAAGATTAATATCACACATACTTTAAAAGTTGTTTAAAAGGCTTAATTTTAAAGGTATTTAAATCGCACTTACTCCATATTTTAAAGGTCCAACCAAAGGTAATTTACAGAATAATTAACAAGACAATTCTATTGCAATTCCATTGTAAAATCAATTGGCTGAGAATTCCTGAAAAAACCCTGAATACTCTTAACATTATCTGTTTCATAGTTAAAGTGCACAATGATTGTTGAAGAGGTAAAAACAAACGTCTTTAAATAAGCACCTTGGCACTTAAATCTCCTGTTTATTCTGCATTTTAAGAAAAAATTTCAAGAAACAGTCACCGAATGATCCCCAATCATCTCAAAATTGGCTGGTCTTAGAGACAGAGACCTGGGGAAAAAACAGCATTATTTTTATCTTTTGATATCATTTGCCTGTTTAACAATGGCAATATGTGCAAACATGTACATGCCTTAAAATATGAAAAACATTACTGTTATAGTGTGTATACACACACACACACACACACACACACACACAGCCCTCCAAAAGGAAACACCCCAGGCAAAGTGTGGTTTTGGATGATATCAGCATAAAACCTTATCATTTTTTGGTGCAAATACATTAAAGTAACTTGACATTATCATTGAAGACCAGCAATAATAATTTATTCTGTCTGTCATGAAATGGCCTCCCCAATCACCCGACCTCAACCCAACTGAGCTACTATATGAGAAACTGGACTGTGATGTCCATTAGAAGTGTCCAACCAGTGTGAATCATCTTTGGGCAATCCTTCAGAAGGCTTGGAGTAATATATCAAGTCGATGTTTGAATAAACTAACAGCTCGGATGCCCAGATTATGCAGAGCTGTAATAGCTGCTAATGGTGGATATTTTGATGAATCGAAAATTTAATTTTTTTCTTTGTATAATTTTCTATGTTCTATGTGTGTTATTAAAATTTAAAATGATCACAAATTAAAAAGGATTCATGACAATATTGTCCAAAACCCCACTTTTCTAGGGCGTTTCCAAACTGTTGGAGGACAGTGTATATATATATATATATATAGTCACACTAATACATATACACTATCACATCAGCAAGAGTGTATTATGACTACATGTCAGCACAGCTGTATTCAGGTAGCTGTATTCATGTAGACACAAGGCTGCAAGTGATCACAGCATGCTGATATACAGTCATAATACCACGCCTGCAAGCAAATATTTAAGGAAGTCTATCAGCAGTGACAGTTGGAATAAAATTGCAGACTAACTGGATAACATTGCTAAGATGTTTCACTTGACAATTCTTCAGATAGATATAGAGTTGACATTTACATGACACACAAATGATAAACACCAAAAATAAAAATGTATATAAACACCCCATACCAGTTTATTATACAATTATCCAGTTTACTATAGTTCATGAGTTTGAAGCATCATAAGAAGATAAAACTGAAACTAAACTTGTGTTTTCAGATTTGAATGCGTCATGTTGACTTCACATGAATTTACAGACATCTTATGACTTATTGAAAGTGTTAGAATACAAACTATCCAGTATTGACTAAGGTCTTATTGTGAGCTTTATGTCGCAATGTAAGAACTTTAAGACCTTACGAACAACTTTACCCTGATCTTTATCAGCACCTGTTGTCCAATCAAGTTCTTAAACACCATAGCTCACTGTTACACTGTTTTATTAAGTACATAAAAGACTGCAGGAATAAGCTATACGTTAATTTAAAGGTAATCCTTTTGAAACTTTTCAAACTCTGACAATACCAGTTTTAACGATTTTTATCACATGCTATATTTTCTAAAAAAAACGTGCCACAATGATGCTACAGTGGAATGCAAATATCCAACTAAATGGTAATACGTGGTGAAAAAAACAGAAAGTGCGTTGGGGTCAGGAGCATTAGGATGTGGTAACAAAAGAAAACAGAAACTAAATCTGTCAACGCAAATCTGCTAAAACTGTACTTACCCAACCACCCTGCTGAGCAATCCAGCCGGTTAGGCGGTTGTTGATAAATGTCGCCATTGCCTCCTGAACCATGTTCGTCATGTCAGGGCAATTCTTTCTAATAACGAGTCCCATTGTGACAGCAGCTTTGAGGAGCTGCTTCTCTGAGGCCACTTCTGCACGTTCAACAACCCACATCTTACACAGACCGTCTACGCTGTCACTGAACGCGCTCACCACCTGGAAAACGCACAAAGGTTGTACACTCATCAGTACTATACACGTGAACTTTAACTGTGAGACATTAATATTGTGTTGACCTAATTTTGCCCTGACAACTCACACTTCGCCATATGCTTATTATGTAATTCATTATGTAAGTCGCTTTGGAGAAAAGTTTCTAATAAATGTCTTAATGTAAATGACTAATTGTAATTCATAGAAAGAGTTTATTAGAATCAAACAGAAAATACTGTTTACCTCTGCAAGTGTTTAAGAAGTTTCACTTTTGCTAGAAAAAAACTAACTCAGCTCTGGTTTACAAGGGCCTACAGTTCCTTGAAATCATGAGTCACCAATATCACAGTATGATAAATTGTTGAAAGTTTAATTTTATTTTATTTATATAGTGCTTATTACAATGCTGCAGTGCTTCAAAGCAGCTTTACATACAATTAAAAATGAAACACAGAAAACAGAAAAGTTGACACCACAGATTAGCATTTTTGTGCTTGGAAACGTGAAATGTTTAGGATATATTTGATATTTGAATCACCAGAGACTCACCTGATCAGCTGCGGCTTTCTGCACATTCTGGATCAGTGGCTGTATGAATTTCTCATCATAATCGTCACCCAGTTCCCTGAGTTTAGAGGCTATTTTTACTGGGTCAAATGCGTTTTCTGGAGGACCAAAATAATTTGTGGTTGGGAAATTTACTTTGTCACTGCAAACAAACTCATTGGTTTTTCTTGAGAACATTCGTAACAGGTTTTGTATAACTGTTACCCCTACAACTACCAGTAGACACATTTCATAATGTACAAAAGTGAGTAGCACGTCATCTCGATATCAACAGTTTTTAATACAAGTAATACAGTAGCGCGAAGCATGTGTTAAACTTTAAATCAATAGCCATGTACAAGTACAAACAGTGACAGTAAAGTGCAAAAATAACAATAGTAATAATTATAAAATAATTAAATAAACAACTTGTTAAACATATAACTAACAATAAAACAAACACAAACACACCGCAGAAACACAAATAAAAAATAATGTAGACGACACTTGTAATGTAGACGAGATCAGAGAAAGCAGGTAATGACAGAAGACACTTACCATCAACAGGACCATCGTGATCTATCGCGTCACCTCGTTCATCTTGTAGGAGACAGAATATAACTGCATATGTTTCGTACTGAATTTCAGCGGGCGCCATCGCGTTCACCGGCAGAGCTCTCGGTAAACAGGTAATCACTCGCGCTGCTGTGTCACAGGGCCGCGCCTTTGACAGATCGTATTCTGGCGAACTGTAAACGTCAAATAACTATAGCGACCGGTTTCTTGAATGAAAAGGCATAATGATCAATTGACCGATCGGATTTTTTTGTTTTGAGACACTACGAAACTGTTACGGCAATATCAAACACGCACGATCATTGTCTTTACATGCACTTTCGTTCCGTTTCATAAGTGACGTCAATCGGCTTGAACCCTGCCCAACACCGACAGCGGAAATATTGAACACTACTGACGTAATTATAGGGAGTGTTACTACATGACCAGCAGATGGCGCCACGGTATTATAATAGATTATTACTCGATCATGCGTTACCAGGTGGCACCACACCCACATATCTAAAAAAAGACAATGAATTTAAGGGATCCGTTGAGGAATTTGTTGCGTGCGAACCTAAAGCTTCAGATCATTTTATGAGATTAAACCAACAAATACGGGCAATTAAGCATGTGCACATCCCAAAAGGGTGATTGGAAAGATCTGTTCTAGTTTTTATTGCAATGCTCCACTCCAAGAAAACAAAACAAACAAAAGACTAAACAGTTATGATAGTTATGCTGTTAGCTTTACATAACACAAAAGAAACAATTATTTAATAACTGTTACAAAGTTTTTTTATTTGTATTATTTTAGTGATTTCTTTAAGACACGATCCCAACTGATTATTTTAATTATCCGATTTGATTCATAAACCCGCATGTTTCACAGCATAGGATGCTTATTAAGGCAGCGAGATGCTGACAGGTTTTCACGGCCTGTGCTTTTAAGATCAAGCGTGCCTTGGATTTCTCTTCGTGCTTTAATGTGTTTAAGGCAAAGGTATAAATTACAGCAAAACGAACGCCTATTTACACTTTAAAGTCGTACATGAACACATCAGTCACCGTGAAGGGTGAATTCTTGGAAATAAATGGCACTAAGAAACATTTTGTGTGACATGTCATTTAGATACCGCAATACAAGGCTTCTCTTCAAAAGTAGCCGCACGCATTCAGGGATTTCAGCTATGATGTCTTCAGTGCACCTATCATAATTTATTACACATCGTGCAGGAATTTCCTAGGTTTTAATTTGCCCACCTTTCATTTTCATCATAAAACGAGTCCCACGGGTGCCAAGCTCTGGAGACGAGAGAACTCGTATAATTGCAACCCGAATTAATTAAAGGATGACTAAAATAGATCAGCTATGTTTGCAACAAAGTAGGTGGGGAAAATATACCCATGCGACCCCGGTATAAATAGCACTGATCTAAAGGGAACAGCAGTTTGATTGCAGCAGGGGTCCGGCTGCATCTGTCAGCTCTGACAGAACCCCGTGTCACCAGCATCAGTTCAGTCGGAGTTCTTATGAGAATGTGTTTCTAATTGTGTGGGTGCAGAGGAGGCCAGCAGGTGACTGGTCTAAGATCAGATTTAAGGCTCTGGCAGCTGCTCGATTCCCCCAGATGGCACGAATAAGGCAAAGCCTCTCATTAAGGACAGTAAATGTGGGCGAGAAAGATATAAAACACGTTCATTGATAGCTCACGGTCTAATTGATGCAGGTGTCAATAGGATATCAAGCCCGAGGACGGGTCACGGTTTGTCTTCGCGTCGTGGTGCTGACCTTTCACTTTAATCAGCGGCAATCACGAGAGGTCAGTGATCCTCACATGACCGTAAATGTAATATATGGCAGCTCAATTCCTTATTCCGTTTGGGAAATAATGAACAGTTAAAAGTGTTGTACACAATACATTTCAAATATACGACCGATTAAGTCATATCAGAAACGAGCCTCTTATTTTACTGGGCCAATTAATGTACAATATGTCATTGCAACATTGATCACGTCAGAATTCAACTGCTATGGCATGACAATAGTAATGCAAAGGTCATAGGATCAAGTTCCAGGAAATACATGATCTGATAAACAATGCATTATGACATTGCATATGATGTTGCATATGATCATATGCAAATGATAACATATGCATACGGAACAAACCTGCCACACGCCAAAAATGTACCACCTGTTTCTATTGAATATAATCATTTATGGGAAATGTTGTGTTCTATAGGTTTTAGGTTTTATATAGGTTCTTGGAACATACATGCCAGAAATGCCAGAAATGTCTTTCTGGATTTGCATAGACTTAATTAATTTATGCAAAATAGAATTTCATTAATGCCTAATTATCAATTTCAATTATTTCCTGCCTGTTGTTTCTCTTTTTTCCACATTTTCAGTCTAGACAATAATATCTTTTTTAATTAAAGCGCCTCACCAAATAAAAGCACCTTGAAAATATTCACTCATTATTGCCTAAAAACAGAGTCAGATTGTTATCAGCACTTCTGAGTATGGCTCTTGTTGCCCTACTGAAAGTCTAATTTACCTTGTTCTGTTCATTATCTGTGAAGCACTGTTGAATATGTCACAGGTTTCCTGCATGACATAACAGCAGTGTAGAACAGCAGGGGCCACAGTCTCCCAGTGAACATGTGATAATGGCATGAGGCTGCTGTTGACCTATTCAATACATAATCCACTGCATAGTTCACCAGCAGTCATATCATATATATATATATATATATATATATATATACACTCTCCAGAGAATCTGGAATTAGACGAGTTTTGTAAAAGACTTCAGTTTATTTATTAATATTTAGTTAAGGCAATTCAATACAAAGCATTTCACAACCCACTGTATGACAAAGATCATGTACAATATAATTTGTTGGGAGTAAACATGCAAAAGAAATAATAATGACATAATAATTTTAATGCTGATAGATAATAATGTTACAAACTCTAAAAGTAAAAACAAAGTGAAATAATACAAGCAATCAATAAGGAAATATTATTTGTCATTTATATAAGTTTTGTTATAAAATAACAATACTGATGTAAATAATAATAATAATAATAATTAAAGCAATGGCCATGATATGCTGGTTTGCTGCCAACTTCTCAGGTGAACATAAATAATTATTTAAATAATTAAGGAATAAAGTCCCAACATAACAACAGAAATAGCAAGTAAAAACAAATGCAATCAATCCACTAAACGTCAGGCCATACGTGCACAAGTATTCCAGTAAAATCAGTCTTTACAGTATGTTACACGTGGACAACGCTCAATGTATACAGCTTACAGAGCATGTGGACTGTAATTAATGGCTTATCGTACATTCCAGGCAGGGACAAAAATACATAAATAAATGTATATATATATATATATATATATATATAATCTTGAGAAAGGGAAACATACTGATGTATATTATTTAAAAGTAGGCCTTTGACTTCCACGTAGTAAAGTGCTCCCTTAAAATGACTCAGAGAAATGATTATGAAAAACCGTAGACTGTAAACTCTCTGTAGTGCTATGGAGAGAAAGGTTAGACATCATACCACCATAGTCTCCAGAACTCTGTTTGTACTCTAAATAAACACCATTCTAATTCACCTCTTCCTATTTACCGGTGTAGTGTTTAAAATCTAAGGTTTTTGGGTAATTAAGTGGTAAGGTAATTAAGGTAATTGGTGGAATACAGATTTTTTTAAATATGATCCTATAGAAGCCTTGACCTATACTGATATCATTGAGGAATATGCAAAAACTTGATTCTCCTCTGTGTGCTCTGCTGGATAAACACAAACCTCCACTGCACAAATTCTTTAAAGCCAGGCTTTTTATTAGATATTATACACAATGGCTTCCCTGCTTGTAAAAGCCATTGACGTATCAGACTTTGCAAATTACAAAGAACAGATGAAAAGTTTGAATAGTGTGGGGTTGTCACTGAATAAAGGTCATTAATTTGAAGGCATTAAAACGGACAAATACAATTACTCTGTCAGATGGTGACTAGATCAGAAAAACGTTTCATTGGGCGCACATCAATGACTCCCAAAATGATCTACGGACCCTCCTCATCTGTGTAAACATTGACGCTTTTGATTATAAGTCATTCTGGTTGTGCATTCTTAACAAACCAAAATGAGTATAAACAGTTAAAGTCTTTGTGTTTTTTGTGTAACAGTTTTGTAATTACAAAGTTTGTGTTTGTTTTAAAATCCTAAAATTCTAAAAGAAGAGATAGAAAATGTTAGCCCATATTTGATTGATTTTACCTGCTTGTTTTCTGTGTTATGAAAGCCTATGTGTATTAAAATTATTACATGATATGCATAGATAAGTTGGTTTCAATTATCTCTCTGGCATTTACATTTAATAAATTGGGATTAAGGTTTAGCAGCTGGTCTTTTTGTCTTTCATTAAAAGTATGAGTTTCAACGATTATCTTAACAGCAGGATATCCATAGTGGCAGTTAATGATTTAATGTTTGTTCTAAATAATACTAAAAAAATTAAACTGTGCCCCAAACTAGACAGAGTAGGATTAAAAACCACATAAACATGTGTGTGTGGTGTGTTTTACACTTCTTTTTTTATAATACATTAAATAAAAACAAGCAATTTAGAAACATTTGACTCAAATAAAGTCTACAAAAGTATAAAAAGAGATATTGGAAACAAGATGCGATTATAAGGGAGGTAAAGAATGTGGGAGGTAGAGAGAGGACCGTGATGCTTTTCATTATACAGTGACTTGAGTGTACACTCTATGTAACACAAAGCCTTATGGGTTTGCATCAATACATCTCACCTTTTAGCGTCCTGTAGGTAATTAATGCCCCATGCACAATCACAGGGGTAAATGCTCACCATTATTACACTGAGACAGGACAGTAATGTGCTCCATTACAAGAGCTTCTCCATTCAGGCCTGTACAGGCACTGCGTAGATACATCAGACACTCTAATTTGATTAAAAGCCTCTTGACAAAATTGAATTGGTGAATGAACTACAGCTGAATGCGTGACACCATTCTAGAGCACACTCCATCCCTTCCTGAGAGAGAGAGAGAGACAGAGAGAGAGAAGTGCATGTGCATTTAGGTTTAACTGATGCAGAATGGTCCTTCCACATTCCAACAATTGTATATGTGTAAAGCAAATAAGTGATAAAATTAGAAATTGGCCATTTAAATTGCAATGATTTGAGTAGTCATATCAGCCATGATCATTTTTGATGCATCGCAGGCCAAAAACATGCTTTTTGCACTTGGATAGGTCTCCTGTATGGAATTGTGGAAAATGCGTCACTTATTTCATGTATAAAAACAAAATAAATGTTCACTCTACACTCACACATAGTTTTATAAACCGTAATGAATATGAACAAAGAATCAAATAAACTTTTTCCACAAGCAATTCTTAACGTAATAAATCGTTTTCACATGGGCATGACTTGATACAAAATAAAGCAAAACAGATCTAAAAACGTTACTGTAACACACACACACTAGTATATTGATGTGGGATAAGGTAACAGAAAGTCAGAATAGGGCACATTTGTCCTGGTACACTGAGACAGCCACAGACAGGCACAAGTTATAACCACAAATATTGCCTCCTTACTTGCTTCTCCAGGGCTTTGTTCCTTGTCAATCAATCAAAATAAGAAACAGTCACAGGCCAAGATATTTATACATATATATGTATATTTTTAAACAAAACTAAACAAAACAAAAGCTGCCCCTGGGCCTGATTCTTAATTCACACTGTCTTTTCATTCATGCTGTCTTTTCCAAGGAAAACAGGCAGACATTTTAAAAACACAAACAGAAATGCCACTGTACCTCAGAGTGTCTCGGAGAGTTCAAACACATGGTAACTCCGGGAGCTAAACTCTAAAAGCTCCAGTATAGCTACCCCATAATTCCAGGGTGAGGGTTGTTGTCTTAAGATAGCTTTCAGACTATTCAGTGGGCTCAGATCTGGGTGTGGTGTGTGTGTCCTGGAGGTGTGTAAGGGGGCGGTGCTGGATTGGGTTTGATTCCCCGGCTCTTCATGTAAGAAATGAACTGGTCAGGAATCTCAGCCAAAACATCTTTGGCCAGCCGTGCCATACTCAACACATGGTTTCCTGTCCGGTCCATATAATCCCGAAATGGTACAAACTGTGAGGGGGAGGAAACATTGTTTTAGTTCCTGAGTGATTCACTCAAAAACCCATTCATCCATAATGCAGCGTTCCATTCATCCATAATGCAGCATTCCGTTCATCTATTCATCCCTATTCATTGATTTATTCAGTCAGTCAGTCAGTCAGTCAGTCAGTCAGTGCCATGTTTAATTAATTCTGACCACATTCATTCATTTAATCTTTCGTCTAACAGTTTCATTTCTACTCCATCCAGTCATTTACATTTAAATTCATGCATTTGCAGACGCTTTTTTCAAAGCGACTTACAGTACATTTAAGCTATACATTTGACCACTGTGTGTGTCAAACCTACAAACTTTTGTGCTGCTAACTCAATGCGCTACCTGCTGAGCTACATAGGAACACTAACATCACCATTAACACAGTCATCACCATTCATTCATAGCGTATCCTTTCACACGCTAATCCATTTATGACAAAATCCCCCAGCCTTATCCAGCAAAAACAAGTTAAAGTCTCAAGAGTAAATTACCTTGACTTAGCTCGCAGTCTTACTCAAAGCTATGACTCAGTAGCTTGATATATTCTTATTATTACCAATGACAGGTTAAATTCACAGGAGACCTATATAATGAATTGCTTTATAATAATGTGGGTTATGATGTGAAGCTGTTACATGAGGGCTCAGTTCCACAGTGACTGAATTAGTCATTTAAATTTTCATACTTAGTGTGTATGATAGCTGAAAAACAGACATGGGGCTATAAGTCACAGCAATTGTAACATTAAAAGATAATGTGTGTATTTTAAACAAGCTTTTAAAGTGTATTGCTTTGGAGAAAGAGTGCTGGTGTCACCTGGACAATGTCTCGCTCTGCAAGTATCCCTCGTGAAGAGATTCTTATGTCATCACCATCCAACTCAACCATAGCTGTAAAACAGACAGGGAATGAAATCGCTTCGCCCTTTGCATGTGCGGCCTAAAGAACAGGAACATCTGACTTCCCTTTCATGTCTTGGGAGGCCTAGTAAAGTTCTTAGTGATGTCTCATTTATGTATTACCTTTGGCTCAAGTGTTCCTTTTATAATTAAAAAAAACAGACAAAAAACTGGCACAACAACTGTTGACATATTGTAAGGCAAATGTATTGAGTTATAAAATTAATGTACGTAGCATAGCCCAGATAATTTGGTCTCAGAGGTTAGGTCAGCGTTGTTTTAGCTCATATTGACATTTGATTGAAGAGACATTATGACATTGTTAAACAACTGAGATCTTAAGGAGAGATTTGTGAGTCTTCTT